>CABFVZ010003197.1:2219-24016 GCA_902151445.1 Timema monikensis
GGGGTAAAGGTGAGCAGAGTTCAAATCTGTAAGTTGAAGAACAGCCCAATTAATGGATGATATTAACAAATAAATAAAAACCTATCCACTAAATATTTCATTAAACAACAAATAGGTTAATGAAAGGGTGAATTATTAATCAAGACACGTGGCTTAAGATGAGCAAGTGCAAAGCAAGTATTTAATGAGCGTTGTAACAACTTGAGTGGACTCACACTGTATCACCGCATTTCGTCAAGTGAATGGTACGTAACGGAATACCTACAGAAACCGCACGTCTTACAAACAAACGCGCTGAAGAACTGATCGCTAGTGAGTAGAGGGAAGTGTAAAATAAACGGCCACAAAAATATTATAATTGTTTTGTGACTGAGTCTGCACATTTTCAGAGTCCAGTGTTGTTTCTGCAAGTCGCTGCATTGTTTAAATGATTTAGCTTGAATAATATGTTATTATAAAAGGGTTTATTTTAGGAGGTAAGGATGAGTAGAATAGTTAGAGGAAAAGCATCCTTTTTGTTTGTGCATGGGCTGGGAAAATAAAGGATAGTGTGAAAATGTACTGTTAGTGTACCTGGCTGGAAACTTAACCTAAACACCCCCGTCACCGGCCAAACAGAATATTACGAGCCTGACTCTTAGACCATGTGACCACAATAGAAGGTAATTGGTTGAGGTTGCGAGAAATGTACAAATCATTGACACAAAAAAAAAAGGAATACAAACTTTTGGTCCAAAGTGTACCTTTCCTTTCTGTTGAAGACCAAACCCAGCACTTGGCTGATGGAACCGGCAGACACGCCACCCAAATAAACACACACACACGCACTTTCTCACACACCAAAACTCGCATGTTTGACTGTGCGTGCTGATGTAAATTACACCCCCCCCNTTTGACCCACCACACTACGCAGTGTCATTGTGAGCTCAGAGTTGACAAAAGAGGGACGTCCATTTGCAGCGACACGCCCATCCGTTTTACTTAACCTAACTAATGGGATGAGACACTCGTTCCTATTGTGTCAAGTGACTATGAATTTTCGATTAGTTTACCGAGTTGTGCGAGGGGATTGTTTAAAAAGATTGTTGTTATTTAAAAATTTTTATTACAACTTACAAATTTGTAATCTTAAGTCTTTATAAATAATGGATCTTATCTAAGTTTAATATCAAGATATCTCATAAAGTTACGTGAGTTTCTATTCACAAATTTCCATTCAAGCTATACGAATGAGAGAGGTAGAATTTAGAGGATATGCACCTGTATTTACCTGTTGGAGTGTGGTAAACCATCTAGGCAAAATCACCCTCGGTACATCCAACCTGGATTTGAACACCAATATTCCTGTTACCAGCTGAAGACCAGATAAAGACAATAAAAGAGAGACCAATGCCTTTGTCTGTGCACCCACTAGTACGTGTAGGATGAAATGAGCCAGACGTGATCAAACTAAATATTTCAGCTCAGTTTTAAGAAACGTAAAGAGTTAAAACACTGAGTGTTCCAAACTAAACATTTTTTAAATAACTAAATATCTGAAATAATTTTTTTTTTCAAAACCATTTCCTTAAGAAAAGGTAGTTTATTCGAATTTCTAACTGCAATGATGTTTTAAAAAATATAATTAAAAAAGGTGTTGTCCTTAAGATTGTTTATGGTAAAATATGTTGTAAAAAATGACAGTTCGAAAATAGTACTTTCGATCAACTCTCCGACTCTCATGTGAGTGATACATGGCGTGCTTGGTGTAACATTCCTTGCTGGCACACAGTCCAGTATCATCCTAGTGAGAGGAGTTGGTTAGCTCGAGTCAAGTGCAATGAACCTCCCGGACTCGGGGCTTATGGAGATGAGATGAGGCCTCATACTCTACGGTAATCCTAATAGGAACACGTCAAAGATAATAGCTGTCACTATTTACCAGGGGAGGAGCTGAGTGGTTAGGAGAGAGGGGGCAAACTAACTGCATGGCATGGGTTTGATACCAGGATAAGTCTGCATAGGTGAACTCGCGGTTTAAATGTAAAGCTAATCTAGCAGTAATGGGAGATCGGAGTTGGAATCGCAGCTAGGTGTACCGAAAGGTTTATTTATAAAATCGTTTCTCACTCCTTCGTTACCAAATGTGGGTACATCACATCTAAGTTATACTTTCCTCATTCTTACCAGATTAATATATACGTGTATAACCCGAACGGGTAGTGCTAAGAGTTGGGAAACAATTAATATCCGATTAAAGAGGCGCGTCCCTCTATCTACAAAAGACAACGCACGCACACACACGCGTGGTAGTGATGAGTATTCAATCACCTGTATTAAGGGGCGTGCTATATACAAGAGATAGAATATATGAGCGAGTTCATTCAGATAACTCTTAACAACTGTTATCTTAGTGAAATGATTTATTATATTTTTTATATTAATACAGGCTATACGCAAAAACTCAATATCTTCACCGTTTTCCATTAAAGCCATCGACAAGATATTTAGTAAAGACAGCTGTATCAGTGCTGTTTATAAAATCGCAAGAATTTGAGATAAGACTAGTAGTTTATATCAAGGTAAGATATGATACTTTATATTTTGTATACTAAGAGGAGACTATCTGAAGATTCCAGTGACTCCTCCAGGAGCGTATACCTGTAATAAGTCGTGTGACACAGTTTTTGTGTGCACTCTGGAGCCTCCTCGTTTTTACACTTACGGTATAAGGATGAGGAAGGTGTAATATATCAAGGAGTGAGAGCAGTGATGGCGGAACGTTTTAGATCCTGGAAGAGACAAAAATTTCCAAATAAAAATTGTAATATAAACAAATTTGCCAATAAGACTCCACTGGCCCTAAACGCATAACTTTATTACCGTTCTAGCATATCGGCCTAGGTATTTACTCACCCGCAGCGGTGGTTTAGGGGTAGAGTCGTTGTCTCACAATCCTTTGTTAACCGTTGACGCGGAGGTCGAGGTTCAAATCTCATCTGGATGAAATGAGGGTGATTTTCCACAAGTTATTTAACACTGAGATTTTTCTATCTTCATTCAACCACCTCCAAGCAAATGCAAGTTCACTTCTTCCTAGCTGTCTTCCTCATCCCTATACCATTAGATTAAGCCGTTAATGTACTAATAAACGTAACAATTAATAAGAAAAATTAGGCCTGACAGAAAGTTATAAATATACAACACATTATTTGAAGCGATTGACCAAGCCACCGTGGATATTAAATGTTTTTGTTGGTCTGTGTCTAACGAACATCAGGTAAGTTGAATCAGTCTCAATAACATTAACCCGTTTAGCAAGTGACAGAATATAATATAATAGGTGGACATACACGATCAAACATACAAGCGAGTAAAATATGATAGACTTTACGTATCAATGTAAATTAAATCAAGCAGAATATATCTGTATGGTAATAATTATAATACCACACACACTTCGTAGTTTGCCGTTCGTTTTATGTTAAAAACCAAGTTAACCAACACACGATCACACTTAATAAAATGATAGGTTTGTAACCAACTACTTGGCGCGTGCTCAATCAATAGGATTTTGGCGCGATAAAGTTTCATTGTAGCGCTCTGCACGGCGCACGCGCCAACTAGGAGTCAGCGTGTAATTTAAACAACAATGATTCAGCTATGGCTTCATTCAAATTGTTTTAGATTTGGTATAAAAAAAATGATTTTTTTTTCGACTTTCCATAATTTATATAGGCCACACTGGGATTTGTATAACACATGTCTGAAGGGGAGGGGGCAAAACCTTGCTTGGCCCCCCCTGGCTTCTATCAAGGGGGCAATGCCTCCTGTGCTCCTCCCCCCCGTACCGCCACCCCTGAGTGAGAGTGAGGAAACAATTTAAGTAAATCCAGCTAAGAGTCAGTCCAGCATGTCGGGATTATGAACTCCAACCTCCCTGTCAAGGGTAAATCGGACTAAATTAGATCAACGCCCTAGTCCACGTAGCCATCGGATTGAGTCACAATGATTGTGTGCGGTTAGGTTAACAACGAATATTTTTTTAAAAAAACTATCTCAAATCTACATTTTGGCCATCTTATTGTGTTCTGGTAGTCACGTTAGGATGTACCCTTATAATGCGTACAGTTCTCGCCATAAGGAACCTTTATCCTTGCAAAGGGTACAGTTTTGACAACGCTGGTCGGTCCTATGTCCACATCCAGTAACTGACCTCTTCCTCCTTCTCCCGACGTACCAAGCCGGGTATCACCCCTATTTGCAAACCCCCGCTCCACCTCCATTCCCGACGTCTCTTGTTTGTCCACTGTTCTGTTTGGGGAGGGGGTCGTCTCTTGTGACCAGTCTCCATTGCCTTTAAGCCGGTCAACTTTACCCCTTTGCAAGCCCTTCCCCGTCATCTTAAACAAGTGGTTAGAGATCCACAGTTGATTCAGGGTGGTGCCTGAATTTTATTTAGTTATATAATGTCTGTCTTACTACCCACATCTTAAAATTCTTTGCCTTAGGGAAAGGTGCAGTATCAATTTTCCCAGGAAGGGTTTTTTGAGAAAATACAAAATATATATTTCTTGAGCTCAAAATCGATAAAGTTTTACTATATTACTATTATAATCGTTAATTTAAATATAGTCTATCAAAAGTGACAGCTGCAGGTAACATGACTTAGCGTATGAATACTTGAAATAAAATATAGCCATTGTTGTAGTTGTCGGATAGGTCCTCTCGAGAAAATTGGTCACCAGAATACACCAACTCATCCATCTTGGAATCCAAGCCGAGTTGTGTATTTTAGAAAACAAATCACCATCACACATCCCTGCATGCCTTTCCTCCAAACGAGAATCCGTGACCAAAGATACATATTACTAACATTAACAAGTGGACGTGAATCAAATAACTGAGAGACTTGATTCTTCCACACACACACACACACACACACACACACACACACACACACACACAACATGCGTGTTATAGAGCGTCCCCAGTGGTGTACCACGAGACTAGAGATGTACAGGGAGACACACTGCCTGCTCCCTAGTGGTGTAGAATTAAAGGTCTATGGATGAACTTGTGAACTCCAAACAGCTAATACCTCCATCTTGCGCACCTCTACAATTTGATAACAAATTTCCCAACACCAGATGATTACTTGGAACAGTTTGGGTGGTTCAGCGGAGAATATATCTTCAAAGGCTTGTGAATGTGGGGAATGCCAGGCCTCCACCGTGGTTCGGATTCCACGTTAAAATGTAGGTCCTTCATTTCATCTCACAATCACCCTAACCATTACACATTAGCGTAAGTGCGTATAAACCGAATGGGTGCTAATAATAATAATAATAATAATAATAATAATAATAATAATAATATCTTCAAAGGTATAAATAATGGCCCCTGCCTATGCTTAGTTCCTGTATGTTTCGAGAACTTGAAGCTCGTCATCTCCCAATCGTTGGCCCACAGAGATGTACTGTTGCAACAGTGGGCTAAACGAAACAGTACATCCATAATACCAACAACAAAATAATAATATAGGGTTCGACCATATTATAAGATTAATAATATCAATAAAATATTATCCTTCATTTGGAAGACTCAGGAAAGTATTACTAATAGTTTTGTAACCAACCCAATAAAGACAAGTTTATTATCAAACGACTGATTGTTTCTCTACCTAATGCAGGTCTCCGCACCAATCGCTACATTATCCAAATGGTACTCTCAAGATTAAGCTCTCAGCCCACGGAACGGCCAGAAAAATTTCTCTAACTTCACGAGGGGGAACAAGAGAGACGAAAAATAAAACGACTATGATCAGGAACATGAAGAAGTGGGAGAAAAGGGAAAGACACGTAATCTTTCTTTATTTCCTTTCGATGAGAACACGATTCCAGCCGATTGGTGGGTGTCAGGGGCAGGATGATGCGATTTCCCGCCCGGCCGGGCTGCGTCTATCAGCCTCAATAACCGGTGATGACGGAAGCGTTGCATGCCGAGTGTGCTCAGCCAGTTATCTGCGTCGTGGCGACACCCACCAAGGTATAGAGAGACTACATGTGGTGGCATCATCTAGCAGATTAACATCGTTTCGCGAGAAGAAATTGGGTGCCTTTCATTTCGTGCTGAATTTAGTTGGCTGTTTATATATCTACTGTATAATTCCGTCGACAAGTGCAATATTACTCCGCGGCATTCAACCGTTCCTTCACCCCGGTCGGAAGGGAGAACATTATTAGTAATGCAATACAGGAATGAGCCTAGATTCTCGAGTATAGCGTTCAGCCTCCAATGAATAGAGAACTAGTTTGGTTATAATCATGTATCCAAATGATTTACGCACAATGCGGTGGCAAACCCGAGCCCTAATTCCGACACAAGCAACTTGCACGCTGCTGCGTGGCTAGTCATGCACTTTCTGGGTTGAGTAAAACACATTTTACCTGCATATTCCGAAGAATGATGATGCACTTCCTTAAAAGTAGCTTACTCCATTCTGTACTAGAGTTAAGAACACTATTTTTACCCGCCGCGCCTTGATAACCAATCGCGCTATACGCATCTATTAACTAAGCTAATATCGTGGGGGTGAGTGAGATAGAATTTACCCACATCTGCGTGGAAGAATAGTGGAAACCATTTAGGGAGGAAACCTCACTGTAGATCCGATTGAGAATCGAAACCCAATCTCCCGGTCTTTAGCAATCTAGTCTCTTGTGACAATGAGCAACGATGCTGATCTAAGACATGCTACTATCAATCTGTTGAGACAAAGTGCGATGCTACCTCGCAATCTAGTGTGCGCACCTCGGGGCTAATCAGTTTGTTCGACGCTCATTCCAGGGCCACTACGACGAGCAGTTATTAGGTATTACACACATTCAACCAGAGGGCGAGTTCATCTTGTAAACACGTGTAATATTCTGGGAAGACTTAGCAGTTAATACCCACATCCAACCAGAGGAAGATTTCATCTTGTAAACACGTGTAATATTCTGGGAATACTTAGCAGTTAATACCCACATCCAACCAGAGGAAGATTTCATCTTGTAAACACGTGTAATATTCTGGGAAGACTTAGCAGTTGAACCCACATCCAACCAGAGGAAGATTTCATCTTGTAAACACGTGTAATATGGCCTCCAGAAACCTTTACTTGTACTCTCCAGTTAAATTATTCTTTTCGATCCTTTATGTTTATTTTAATACCTTAAAACAGGTGATGCTTGGCAATTAAATAACACGCATTTTTCCAAATGTTGATGTGCCTAATCCCGTTTGATGAACATTTTACATTTAATTTATGAAACATGTTTTAACGCGCTATTAGTTACAATAACTGATCGAACACATGTTTCATTTTAAAACGCATGGTGCTTATTTAAGAACTTTGAAAAGAAATATCATCCTCAACTCAGACGTAATAATCTCAGAAGTTTGGTTCGGTTATGATAAGCTCAAACTAAGTCCCTTTCTTTTAAAGTACAACCTGATTTTGGTTGGAAGAACAGTAAGGAAAATATAAAGATATTTCTTTAAGGCCGACAATGATAACATTTTACTGTATTATTTGTGTTATTCTATAGATATTGATAATTTCTGTAAAAAGTGACAGCTGTAGATAATATGACTTGATTTACGAATATATTAATATTGTTTTAGTAACTTTAGTATAACTAACTTCTACTGTTATTCCTACCAAAATCGATCTATATGTAAATGTTATTGTTGGTACCTCTCACCTGAATATATACCTATATAGATATTCCAAAGATGATCGCAATTCTGCTTTCTAATAGAGGGTATAGCTTATCTAACATCTTATCTCAGTCGGTAGCGTTTCTGCCTGTTGAGCTAAGGGTCCCAGGTTCGATTCCCGGCCTGTTAGAAAAAATTATCATTTTTGAAATGTGATTTTACCCTTTCACTTTGATAAATTAACGACCGGGGATTGGATGTATTGTTTGTCCCAGTCTTAATTTAGATTATAGGTGACCTGGTGGTCTAGGGGTAAGGTTTCAGACTTCTGTGCTGGCGGTCGGGGTTCAATCCTTGGTTCCGGCACAGATTTATCTGATTGCCAAACCCTTCCTTCACCTCTGACAAGACGCGTATTAATCACAACTTGTGAATGTGTGGAACGCTAGGCCTCCACCGTGGTTCGGATCCCACGTTAAATTGTAGGTCCTCCATTTCATCTCACAATCACCATACCATTACACTTTAGCGTAAGTGCGTAAAACCCGAACCGGTAGTAAGACGCGGTGCTAATAACAATTATTATTATTATTTAGATTATAAGGAATATGAAGCTATGACAGGCCTAGCAAGCCGATAGAGGAACATATATGGTTTGATTAAAAAACTGACCCAGACCAAAAACTGGTAACAGTAACGGATGTAAAAACCAAGGTATACCTTATAAACAATTGCCTATGCATTGGAAGAGAAGAGATTTCAATCTAAACCTTTGCGCTGTAAGGAATATAAGTAGCATTTTGCTTTGTTTACAAATGTAATCGTATAAATGGTCTCCTAGGCAACGGGATCAGCCCAGTATTCCCCGCTGTGGGAACTAACACACGCGAATATATGGTTCACACAACAGACACAGGACGCGCCACACACACACGTACCCCGGGAGTGTTCTAGCATCGCGGGCTGTAACCGACGCCACAAGCAGTAGGCGTCCTTTACAACCACAAAGATGCCAGGCATCTCCAATATGTCTGCAATAATCCGCCCACCTAATTACGTTTTACAGGGGTAATTGCTCGCGTGGGGAGTTAACCCCAAACATATCAGACAACCGATTAATTTTTGGAAAAAGAGAATAAACAATCACGTCAAATTTGCCTTAGGTTGGTTTGATCTTGACTTGTTGAATGTTGGCTCATCAAACGCTTGTCCGTGGTTTATATTTGCGAGGTGCTGTGATTCAGACCGAGGGAGGCTTCGATTCGAATCCCAGCTGTGTTGTAATTTAGTATTTACGTGGTGCAAAAGAAATCTAGGTTAGAGTGGAGACCGACTTCCGTGAAGAGTTCAACCGCATCTTACCACCCGTCTGGGTTGTCCGCATGTCTACAATATTGGATAAGGGTAAAATGTAAAGAAGGTATAGCTGTTTTATTTTCATGATGGAGCTAGAACCATCCAGAAGCCCAGACATAGGTTCAAATTCCGACCTCCTTTTCAGAATCAAGCCTAAACTGACGTCTTTGCCCACGTGGTCACCAATGCCTGTATCAAAACAAACTGTAGCTGCATACGAGTATATTTAAATTAATTAAATTCTATTTAACTACACACTACGGGATAATATATTCCTGGCGTAACGTTTCATTCTCAAGGAAGTATTTCATAAGTTCTGTACTTTAATATTACTTGAATGTGTTCCTAGTTGAGCGTTTCAACCCCTAACAGACATCTCAAGAGAGTTTCACCCCCACCCACCCCCTCGCACATTGTAAATACTAGGGCGGTCGGAACGAAACTGCCAGCAATATACACAACCCTACCGGCAAACCCCTCCGCTCTTACCTCTATGCAGAGTCGGGAAGAAAAGTTTCACCAGTTTCCCTCACGTAAGCCAACTAACCGATGCTGCCAACTTGTTGTATCTCAACACAGGGATTACTTGAATAAGAGGAGGTGACTTAAGGCGAGGTAAACATTGCGGGAATGTTCCTGGTCATAGGATGAAACATGAGAGAAACTCTGGACTAGCGGTTTTTGTTTTTAAGATACAATCTAGGCCTGAAGTATTTCATCTGAGGTACTTAGGGTTGATCATTTTCCAACCCTTCAGCCTCCCAGAGGTTTATTATATCCCTTAGTGGTGGTTTGCATACAATTTGAAACGGTCTCTAGCAGAATGCTCTCAAACAAAATGATGTAAACTTGAATTTACAAAATATAGTATCAAAGCTTGATCTCTTTACTGACAATGTGGCTTTGTAACGATTCTATTCTCTACAAAACCGAAAATACTACGCGCTAAGTAGTACAATAGACAATGGTCTACTTACTATAAGCTTTCTTAAAATACTATTTTTTGTATGTGAAAGTGAAACTTTAAACTTGAACACACAATCCACCATTATTTGTCTAAGAGCCGTCACACTTCAATGAAGCAGCTCATTTAATATTAATTAGGGCTTGTAATAATCTGGTGGATCCCGCCCGAGCTGTGCTAGAATATAAATACTCGGCCAGCTCTCACTGAATATCAGTAGTGTGGTATTTGTATACCAACAGCGGCGCGCAGCTCTATTCAACCTTTTCACCTAGCGATCCTTAAAGAAAATATTCCCGGTTCCTATTTGATAAGATGACTGCGATGAGGATGTTGAGGATGTTGATGATGTTAATGACTTGTTTCAAACTGAAATCACCGAGCTAATATTTCCTAACCGAATAATCTAAAGAAGAATGGAGGTAGGGAGGGAGCAGGAATAATTTAAAGGGGTTGAAAGCGAAGGCTGTGAGGGAAAATAAAACAAAAACAGTTACAATGAGGTTGGAAGAATAATGGGAGGTAGAAAGTAGATCAAAGTGGGTGTGGATACAAATGAGCAAGAGAAGGAGAAGGGGCGGAGGGGGGGTTCAATTTATTAAAAGGAAGCATTAATGCTCACGCTCTGAATAAACAAATGTTTAAAAACAAAGTTTTTTTTTAAAAAAAAAGTGGAAAGTACAAACAAACAAAACACATGTCCATTCAAAGTTAAACTATAAAATGAAACATCGAGAATTACGGCGTTTCGATTTGAAACCAACTTCTATGTGTCCCAAGAAATAGTTCCAGCCAAACCCTTCCACCGGGTGAGTTTAAGTTCCTCCACGAAAGCTTATTTAATCCCCTTTTCGATAAAGATCACTTCATCCTATGGTCGAGTTCCTCCACTCGGTGTGTTGGGGGAGGGAGGGGGTCTAATTACTTCGCTTTGAAGGTGGGGAGGTGGAAAGGAGGGGGGGGGGAGTTGAGTTCCTTCATGACACCTGATGGAATGGATTATAAGTATAGTTGGTTAATTTATACACATACTTATGGTTCTTTACCAACCTAATTTAACCTTACCTTTCATGCGTTAACGAATTTCGTTCTTATTTAATTTTGTAATTTACTGTACGAAGATCCACTCCTTGAGGTGTCGTGAAGGAACTCAACCATTGCTACCCGACTAATAACCGGCTATAGCCGTAATTAACAAAATACGAGTAATAGCTTGGCTATTCAATCTCTCGCAAACATTTGCTGACGCCAACACTGATATAATGTCACTATATTATTATTGTTACTTTATAAGTATTATTCATATCTATCAAGAGTGACAGATATAGGTATATCACATGACTACACGTATTAATACATGAAAGTATTTGTTTAGCATCGCGTCTTATTACCTGTTTATGTGAAAGTGGATCTAGTAACTTCTAGCTATCAAATGAAGTTCTTCCTATGAGAATTGTATTGTAAAAACAGTTGTAAATAGTTCGGTGGTTGTATTCTAGTAAAGCTAGTTACACCAGTTCTGGATTTACTCATATCTGACCAGTGGAGTAGGGGGAATAGTAAAATCCAATCTCAGTATACACAGGGATTACACATTACAAGCGAACCGGACAAGACGTGAGTGATGCCTTTTTTTTGCATGTCACCTCCCTCGAGTTGTCAATGGAGCCGGTCGTTGACCCAACTTCCCTTCAACATCAAATTCACTTGGATAAACTTGTCTAGGTACTCTTCTATGACTTGGATAAACTTGTCTACGCACTCTTCTATGACTTGGATAAACTTGTCTACGTACTCCTCTATGACTTGGATAAACTTGTCTACGCACTCTTCTATGACTTGGATAAACTTGTCTACGTACTCTTCTATGACTTGGATAAACTTGTCTACGCACTCTTCTATGACTTGGATAAACTTGTCTACGTACTCTTCTATGACTTGGAAAAACTTGTCTACGCACTCTTCTATGACTTGGATAAACTTGTCTACGCACTCTTCTATGACTTGGATAAACTTGTCAACGCACTCTTCTATGACTTGGATAAACATGTCTACGCACTCTTCTATGACTTGGATAAACTTGTCTACATACTCTTCTATTACTTGTATAAACTTGTATACGCACTCTTCTATGACTTGTATAAACTTGTCTACATACTCTTCTATGACTTGGATAATCTTGTCTACGCACTCTTCTATGACTTGGATAATCTTGTCTACGTACTATTCTATGACTTGGATAATCTTGTCTACGTACTCTTCTATGACTTGGATAAACTTGTCTACGCACTCTTCTATTACTTGGATAATCTTGTCTACGTACTCTTCTATGACTTGGATAAACTTGTCTACGCACTCTTCTATGACTTGGATAATCTTGTCTACGTACTCTTCAATGACTTGGATAATCTTGTCTACGTACTCTTCTATGACTTGGATAAACTTGTCTACGTACTCCTCCATGAAATACACGTGAAGAGAAGACCGCTCCCCCCCTTATGAATCATAAATCTCCACAAAGGACAATAGTAAAAAGTCATTGAAAATAATGTATTGTCTTCGCGACAGTTCGTGTCAAAAGAACATAAACAAAAACGGTCAAAGTGACAACATAACCAAACAAACATTACATTTTCCTCACACAGTTTACTTTTCATACAAGAGTTATTAATTTTAATTTGGGAGGGGGTATTCCGTTATCAAACCTTGTACATCAATTCAGACGTTAATAAATGAAAGCTGATCTCTATCCCGAGATTAGGACGACGCTGTTGGAATAAATCAGACGAGTAAATGAGGATAGCGTGCTTTATTCGCCGAGTGTGAGCGGCATCCATAGCTAATTAACGCAGACATTTAAGAGTTTAGGAGGGGGTAACGTTTTATTAATTATCCAACAAGAATGCTCCAACATGCAACATTATGGTTGGGTAGAGTACTTAGTATTTTAAAACTACACTGAATCAGATTGGGGAGTACAAAAAATATTTATTTATTTCAGAGAAATACCCATCCTCGGTTATTAATGTCTTATCACTTGTATATTTATTATCTGTGGTCTTAGACGTGAGCTTTCTGGACATAAAATTGTGTCCGGACTGGTCTTTACCTTAACAGCAGCAACTTGACAATAGAGAACACCCAAACTTATCTTTAGGGAATTTAAATACTAGTGAATGGACAAACTTAGTCCCACACACCTCATTCAACTGTTCAAAATTTATCAGACAGAGACGGTATAGTTTTACCCTTAATAATTGTTTAAGACTACAATATTTCAGGTGACCTGGTGATCTAGGGTAAGGTGTCGGACTTCTGTGCTGGGGTCTGGGGTTCAATCCTCGGTCCCGGCACAGATTTATCTGATTACCAAACCCTTCCTTCACCTCTGACAAGACATATTGTGAATGTGGGGAATGGCAGGCCTCCACCGTGGTTCGGATTCTACGTTAAACTGTAGGTCCTGCATTTCATCTCACAAACACCCTACCATTACACATTAGCGTAAGTGCGTATAACCTGAACGGGTAGTAAGACGCGGTGCTTATAATAATAATAATAATAATAATAATAATAATAATAATAATAATTACAAATTTTCAAAAATTCTAGAAATGTTGTTGTGTATTTGAGTTCCTCTAGACTTGTAGTCGGCCTCTCTAACCACTCGTCTAGAGGGGACGGAGGTATTGTCCTTCGTAAGAAACATAATAAATCGCGGAAAGAAGCAAACACACTAAATACAAATAAATGTTTCTTCCCAATCAAATTGTCGCTACTGGATAACAAAGGGTGTAATTTTCGTATTGGTTACTAGCCCACTTAGAAGACCGAATGGTCTAAGGCGTCACTCAACGTAATATACCGTACTGATTATTACGGGAAGATCTGGGTTTGACTTTTGATTCGGAGTTGTTTTTCTAAATGATTTTTCACTCATACTTCATGCAAATGTGTGTACACTTCCTCAATATTCAACCTTCCTCATCCTTTGCCCAATTTCGTAATTGGTACATATGCGTACAACCCGAACGTGTAGTAAGACGAGAGAGAGGGAGGGGGAATATTACTGGTAAAAGTATTGTTTATGACAGAAAGGAAAATTTGTTATACGCCTGCAACGATAGACTTCACTTAACACTCAACAATGCGAACTATTGCATACGTGCAAGCTTGCAGGCGGATTTTTAAAAGAGTTTTAGAGCATTATTTATAAAATGAAATTTAAAAATTTAAATTGGGATATAATTTTATAAAGTGGGTAGGAGTAGAAATAATTTAAAAAGTAGATTATCTTACTCAGACATAGTACTCTCGTGTTGTCCTATTTAATGTAAGGTGGGTATTAAGTTTTAAGTATATAAGTAATCATTTTAAATGGGACAGAAAAAACAGCTCCAAAGGGAGACTATTAACAACTTGTTTTTATTTACATGTATTATCTACAGGCTTCCAAACATGTTGGATATGTTTCGCGAGGCTCAGTATAACCACAAGGAGGAATTGAGAACAACAAGGATGGAATTATTTGCCAAACGTGAGTCCTGTATAACACGTGTTTTCACTCGCAGTATGATTATATTGATTTAAATTAGATTTGGTCATATACTCTCCGGTCAAGAAATCATAGCCATGTCTAGACTAGAACAGAACATGTTCGTAACGTGTTCCCATAGTTGGTTGGTTTTTATAATTATTTTACTAAAAATAAAACAGTTATTAAATTAAACAACTGGAGAACCAAAACATTCGTGTCACTGTGTGTGTGTTGATTGTGATATATCCAACTATAAAAAAATGGAATTATCGTTCTTATGTAGAGATCGTTACAAATAAATTGAACAAATTACTTGGGTGTAAGTATTAACTTTATTTATCTTAATTTCACGAACGTCTCCTATTTGGTAAACAAACAAACAAAAGTTTCTGGAAATAAAAATTAAGTCATTTTAGTAAAACTAGGAATGCCAACTGTGAAACTAGCAGCAGGCAGATAAAAATAAGTGCAGCATCATTAACAGAAAATCAGGTAAAAAAAAGGGATATCTTTAACCCTCCAGTCGGGTGCAACAAAGGTGTTTTTCCTCAATGGTTTACCACACTTTCTCCACGGAAATGTGGGTGCACTTCCTATTAATTAAACCTATCGCATCCCTAGTTCATTAGTGTAATTAGTACATAGGCTGAACGGGTGGTAAGACAGGGTGCGAAAAAATCCTCCCCTACTGGTCCCTAAGTGCCCTACTTTAGGCGATTCTGATCAGAGATCAAGTGAATGTTTAACCTATAAAAAATGTTATATCTATATATATATATATATATATATATATGTATATACCTATAAATAATAGTCTGTATATACTCTCTTAACTTTTCTTGTAACAATGGTAACTTTTCATTTTTTCCTTTCTAAATATGGCTAACAAACTCTCCATATTTTTCCTGCACTTGTTCCCATCCCTGTCCATCACGGCCCCAATCTCCTCCACGCAAGATATTTTTTTATTTTATTGTAGTGATCTGTATCTTTAGTATTACCGATTCTACGGTGAGCTTCATTTGCTCTTCTTTTGAACCACTATATTTTCCTACAATATTCTAAAATAAAGGCAATAATAATAATAATAATAATAACTATGATTAGTTCAACACATACACTAATAAATACACTCGCCAAAAGATATATGTAGACTTACTTACAAAAATCAAAACACGCGTGTGACTCTACTGATGTCCGGCCATGTATGTTCGGGGAAATGTTCGCGGAGGTTTCCAGACTAGAACAAGACCGAACACGAACATCCTTTGATGCAACGGGCAATCCCCGACAACTGGTGGATCGATTCCGACCATAACAACGAACCCATTTTGTTAAAATGTTTTGTTCAGAAAACCGTCCACACTTGCCGCGAACATGTTCGTATTCGTTGTTCTGTTCTAATCTGGTAGATCTTCACACGATGAGTGAGCACTTGTCTATAAACACAAGTATAAGTCTCGTCTTAACGTGGGGGCGACAAAGGGGTCAAGTTTCCCTGTAAATGCGATCCAAGGCGAGGGGGAGGGGGAAGTCCCGCCCGAGAAACAGATTCAGTCACAACACCAAACGAAAAGAACAACCAGGACTTGGACCCGTTGCTCAACAGATGGACTCATCCAGAATAGTATTTTCGCTGCACCGCTGTTTTCCTCGCGACGGGGGGTATAATATATTCTCCGGCGAGGAATCCCGAAACTTTTTATTGGTCCCCATCAAATAAAGTAAAGGATGTTTCACAGCAGAGAGAAAGCCTTTCATGAATTGGCCAAATAATTCTCAGCGCCCTCCACAAAATATCCGGACGTAGATCACATGGAGGTCCTGTGTCCGTGTCCCAGCAGAGACAAGGACATCCACCTTAACTCCTACTACGACAGAAACCTCCTGAGCCCCAACTCATCCTCACCTTGTTGACAAATATAACACAATCAGAGGTCGATATTGTCTGGAAACAGTTACAGAACAATACTACTAAAACAGCAAGTCCGAATATGTCAAGGTAAAAATACCCAACAAAGTACTACCAGGCGAGGTTAGATGTGTTTTAGTTATTAAGTTTAATAAAAAGGTTATTTATGGTTTTATCTTAAGGATCAAGGATTTTGAAAGTTGTGAGAAGGAATATCTCGTATTGTCATGAAGAGTTGGCCACGCGCGCGCGGGACAAAAGGGAACGTTTTCTCGGTCTTAATGAGATTATCTGTTGATTTTTATAAGAAGAGACTCTAAGCAAATACAAACACTTTTACTACAGTAAACAATGATAGCCTTTTACTAATATCATTAATGTTATTTTATGTGGGTTGTATATATATATATAAAATGACAGCTGCAGATCACATGACTTGACGTATGAAAACGTGAAGTAGATCTAGAAACTTTTAGCCGTTACCTTTGGAAATAAACTTTTTTATTTTGTGCATAATTATAACGTGCACTTTTTAAACACACCAATAAACTTTACGTGAGAGTCACACAGCCTTAACTTCCAAATATTTACTAACTAGACGGAAGGGAAAACCCATTTAATATATTTTAATAACTCCTTGGAGTCAAACCAGGTTCCCTTAAACGTATGATTGACCACTCCCCCCAAACATAGACAAAAAGAGTGATTATTTATTTAAGATGATCTTTCTGGGTTATATAAGCGTAGGACTTACAAACTAACTTAAACTATAACATTAAACCCTGAAACCTTATGGATCACAGGATAAGATCGTACACGGATACTCTCGAGCTGGTGGGCACGCGGACAAAGGTGTAAGTTTCACCTAGTCTGGTTTTCCGGTGATGGATAGTCGGGTTCCAAATCCCGGGTGGTATGTGTTTTCCTCCTCGTAGCTGCTCATACACTTCCTCTAAATTCTACTTACCTCATCTCCCCACCCCTTTATTGTAAAGTAAGACTCGTAGCAAGAACACATGACAACACACGTGTGGTTGAGCGCTCCAACCACCCGACCATTGCGAGTAGTTTTATCCAATATCTTCTGTTGGTGTTTCAGAGAAAGACTGGCATGCTATTTTAGTAGATAAGGCTATTTTCGTCCAGCAGTTTTATAAAATAAAAAGCGGGCAAAAGCCCCTTCCCTTTCCCCCTCCCCCCTCCTTAACCTACGTCATTGCATCCCTAACATATGGGCGAACATTTTCCGCTCACGGGAGCTCAATTTTTACTGCCGCTACACATGTACAAAATACAGTATAAAAAACATGAAGGGATGGTAAAAAGTGTTAGGGATGAGGGTATATTGGGGGAGGGTGGGGGTGGTAAAGTTGGTAAAAAGCACTCGGAAGAGTACTTCATATCAGGTTTTATGGTCCCAAGTCCCACTATGTACCGCCACCGTTACGGCCCCCGGACCAATTACCGCGATAAACAAATATAAAATATTATCGACGCTCGTATGTTCTCCCCTCGCTACATACGAGCTAATGTGAGCGCACGTGTACACACGTCATACCACGACACACAACACTACAAGGCTTTATTTGTAAGACAGACAGTCTATTTCCAGACTACTGTTACCTTTCTCATTCCACTCTAGCAAAAGACTGGACTGCAGGTACATTTCATCTCGATTATGCCTTACTCGTCGTTCCTATTAGTGTAAATATGTGAATAGCCAGGACAGGTAGTAAGAAGCTGTGTATAAAATAAATAAATGAAATGGCCTAAGATCAAGCGAACGTAAACATTTGATCAAAATATCGACCATTTTAAGAGAAACATACAAAACTATGTATGCCTATGAGTTGTGTAAGAGCACCCTCCCCTCAATTAAATCCACTAATTATTACTAAATCACTGTTTCAATTTCTCTTCTCATCCGATCCTCTTTATTTCCTTCTCCTTCCGAGGTAAGACTATTCACATCACGGCAGACATAATTTGATCGGATCCACCAGATTAAAGAGAATATTGTCTTCGTGACGGGGTCAAAAACATTAAGTGACCCAACTACCCCACGTGTGACAAAAACATACTAAACTAGCCCAACAACCCCACGTGTGACACAAACATAATAAACTAGCCCAACCACCCCACGTGTGACACAAACATAATAAACTAACCCAACCATCCCAAGTGTGACACAAACATACTAAATTAGCCCAACCACCCCCCACGTGTGACACAAACATACTAAACTAGCTCAACCACCCCACGTGTGACACAAACATACTAAGCTAGCCCAACCACCCCACGTGTGACACAAACATAATAAACTAACCCAACCATCCCAAGTGTGACACAAACATACTAAACTAGCCCAACCACCCCACGTGTGACACAAACATACTAAACTAGCCCAACTACCCCACGTGTGACACAAACATACTAAACTAGCCCAACCACCCCGTGAGGGGGTGGAATTAAGCAGCATCACTGACAACTCTATGCGATAAGTGACCGTATCTACGAAACTAAGGGAAGATACTTATGAAATAGTCAAATTAACATGTTCAGGAAGTTTGATTAGTTTTTATTGACAGATTTAAAGCGTATTTTCAAGCATAGATTACTTAGGAACTTATTTAACCTAAAACCACAATTTTTAATTAAAATTATGATACTTATCTTCTAGAACAGATTATACTCAACATATGCTTCACGAGCTAGCGCAAAGAAAAACAGCTCTTTCGGACACGCAGGTAATCGAACTGGCTCCCTCAAACGCATGAATGTCTCCTGTGTCTGGTGACGTCACAGTCAACCTAAGATGTAACGTTCTATAGCAATGGAAAAAAAAGGGCAGTCTCGTAATCGTGAAGGTAAGCTTCCATTCAACAAATACAGCAGTCGTCCGCCCTTTTAAAGAGAGAGGCCTAATAAATAAAAACAAGGTGCACTTAAAACGAGTCAGGCCCACGTCCGCCGTAAATCAAGAGAAAGCAACCCCCTTTTTTCCCTCGTAAATAAAAAATAAAATAAAACAACCCACCTTAACCTCTCTCTACCTTGTTTAGTTTTCTCATGTCCCGGAAAAACTTCCGAAATACAATCCATCCTCTCCGTGTAACCTTTGTTTTACAGCAGGAGAACAAGGGACCAATAAAACATAATTGATGATTTACAAGTGGAAAACAGACACATAATAAAATTGCCATCCATTATTGCTTTGGAAAATGTGTCGCTCACACCGGGACGGTGAAAGTCATAGGGTGAATACTTATCAGCGAGCTGTATACAAACAAACCTTGACTATGCCACATCGTTGATGTAGGCAAACTGAGAATAGGTTTTCATTTAATGACAAAAGCGTGCGGTGCTCAGAAATGTTGTGTAATCAAATTTTGAATGAATGTTTAACAAGGTTAAAATTTTAATATATATATATATACAACCGTAACAAAATAATTTAAAATGGTTTGTGTACTATTGATTTCTGTAACAATGAAGAATAATGTAGACGTATTAATATTTCACTTGCAAATAAAACAGCCGACTTGTTAATAATATCTTATTCACGTGCACAACAATTTACAAGTCAAACAATTTTCCTTAGGAAATCCTTTTTATTGGAAAGTTTAGNAAATATCCTGGTTAGTTAGGATAAGGTTTTGTAAGATCTCCTTATCCTTGTTACCAAAATGTCGAGGTAAATTACTCCTTGAGGGAGTGATTTATTTGATCTGGCCGATGGTCGAGGCTTACGCAATTATGTTTTATTAAATAATTAAGTATATGGTATTATCTTAATTTGTTATGCGCGTTGGTTACCAGCGCCGATGCGGCTGTTTCCAAAACATCAGTCGGAGGAAACATGACTGAGAATACATACCATTAATTAATTAAATGTAGTTTTACTAAAAACGAGAGGAGGTTTTCGGTTCAAATTAATTAATAAATGGAGAGCTGATTGAAATGTTGGCTAGGTAAACCTGTCGCTCTATTCATTAGAGATGACCGTGAAATTAGCCTCGAGGGGTTGGGGTGCGAGGGACTAGGGGAGAAGGGGAGTTTAATGAAATGAAAAGCACAGCACAAAACGATTCGTAACGAGAGGAAAATCGGCCTCAAATGTGGAATACCGGCTCAAATAACTAATACAGCCATTTCCGGCGATAGAAATAGCTACAAAAATTAAAAATCTTACTGTAATTTAATATTTTGTCATACTCGTACCGATAAGCACGCGAACAAAAAGAGGTCATCCCGTGTTGTCTGGTTTTCCAATGGCGAAGTCACCAGGGTTCAAATCCAGGACAAGTGCAATGGATAGATTTTCCCTAAATGTTCCTTTTACTCACCTCCTCGCGAATGAGGATAAATTCCTTGTCCCTAATCTCCTGGCTTAGATATACGGATAGTCTGGATGGGCAGAAAGTTTGTGTTTCTTTAAATGTTTTAATCATTCAACAATAAATTGGAATTTGTTATGAAAAAATCAAACTAGGAAAAAATATATGTACTCTCATTTTGTCGCTATTTATTTAGCAAAATTTCTATTTAATCAAAACTTAGCTAATGTTTATTTAACACTATTAAAAAATCTCATACTTTTGCATGAACAAATCGGTACTGGAAAGGATGATAAAATAACTATTTATTATTAAGCAATAAGTTGTAGCTGTGCAATTTGAAATTAAATAAACAAGGCAGAGATTAAAAGATCGTATGAATAAGTAACTACCCGCTTCAATGGTCGAATGCTCTATGGCGTCAATCTCGCATTAGGATAGACTGCCAATGACGAATATCTCTAGGTTTGAGTCCCGGTCGACTATACTGAGGGTGGTTTTCCCATTTTCCCTCCATGCAAATGCGGGTACACTTCTTCTAAAACGCAACCTTTCATATTTAACACATTAGTACATATGTGTATAATTTGAACAGGATGAACAACTAAAGATATTTAGGCTACTACACTGCTAGATTTATTTTCCCTAACGTTTTGATGAACAAACTGACATTTCTCTGCTGTGGGATCACCTTGAACATAGCATGAGATGTGCTCGTTAGCTCGATTGTAATTGGTTAGCAGGTTTAAATAAAACAAATATTAAAGAAAAA
Source organism: Timema monikensis (assembly GCA_902151445.1). Classification (NCBI taxonomy): domain Eukaryota; kingdom Metazoa; phylum Arthropoda; class Insecta; order Phasmatodea; family Timematidae; genus Timema; species Timema monikensis. Next base: position 23,781 of record CABFVZ010003197.1, read on the forward strand.
TATCAACCAAGACTGAAGATAAAACACCAAAAGCTGCCAATCGAATCGACAAAGAATAATATCTGGTAAAACCCGAGGTTAAAGAGGAAGAGGAGGAGGGTAAACAATTCGAAAGGTCGGCGAACTCTGCAATTTCATTTCGACACGGGCCACATACGGCGCATAGTTTGAATTGTTGGTGACAGCCCGCGAGGCATTATGGATGCAGCTCGTGTTGGGGGGGGGGGGGGGGGGGG
>CABFVZ010003197.1:26956-56605 GCA_902151445.1 Timema monikensis
ATATATATATATATATATATATATATATATATCTATGGCAAAACGCATATTAGCTCGACTAAGTGAATGCTTGGCAATCCGCCCTCAAAAGTATTCGAGATATTACAAAATGAATTACGTCACAACTTGTACTTGGCGTTCGGACAAAGTGTGTTCTAAACGTCACGAGACAAAGCAGAGAAAAGTTCAAACGTTCTGTTCTTTTGATTCCCTATTCCTCTTCGTCTTCTCGTAGCAGCAAAAGTCCAGATGCTGTCAGTGCTGGGAGAAGAAGAACTCTCAGTACCTCTGCCAAGTCCGTCTCGGTTCATTCCCCTCTTAGAGGGACCAAAATGAAAACACGTGAGGTGTGAGGGTGTTCCTGGTGTCATTAACAACCCAACGCGTCACTCTCATGCTGGTTTGTGATGTACTTCAAATCCCAGTCGGGTTTAGTGAAGGGTTTTTCCTTAAATGGCTTACCCACTCACCCTACACGCAAATTTAGATATATTTCCTCTAAATTCTACCTTCCTCACGCCTACTCTATTAGTATAATGAATGAATGCGTACAACCCAAACGGGGACTACAAAACCAGGTGCACACAATATCCGGGCAATGAAATAACGCAAGTGGTCTTGCTTGTACCAGTGGTCGCGCAGTCTGGCAAACGTAAGGCTCGCAACAGCCCAGCTTGGTGTAAGAAAGGAGGCCGAGATTTGATTATGGTTTTCCTCAGTGGCTTATTTCACTATTCTCTCTCTTGTCGCTAAAGCGAGTGTACTGTTTTCCTCTTCACTTATCCTTATATCAGACGTTTTTTGTATCTTTGGTGTTTAACATAATAGTAATAATATCTGAAACATCTAACCTGAACTATATGACGTCACTTCTTGTGCTCCAAGTCTATATAGACTCATGGAGCTCCTAGCAAAGAGGGGTTCAAATCCCCAGCGGTACAAGACTCTTCCATTTCCATCACAAATATCAACAGCATAAAAAGAGATGGGGGGTTAGGGTTCAAGTGGCAGAGAGAACGTTGCCCTCTTTGGAAAAAAACAAATATTGGGGGGGAAGCCGCCCTTGTCCGACGATTCTAGACAGAAACCGGAAATGGTTGTACGTGAAATGCGACCACGCTCCTCCTTGTAGACGATGTGAACATGTTATGTAACTTAGCGCGGGTGGTTTTTGTTGTCAAATACTGAGGGTAGGGGTTATAAAATGATGTAACATCCTAAATGTAGTCGAGATAGGAGTTTGCTAAAGGCAGGTACAATCTGTTATGGTTAAATGCAGAGATTTCATTAGGAGTGTTTACGTCAGAAATAGAGGATTTCAAGCAACTTGTTTCCTCAATGCTAACCAATCCCGGCGAAGGTTCACGGCACTCGTGTTGCATTGAACAGTTAACATCGCCAGTAGGTGCAGGGGAAGTTATCCTGCATAGCATTCATGTATTATCTTTTTTTAATTATTTAGCACCGCGTCTTAAGTACTAATTAAGCTAATGGTTAGGAATAGCGAAGGTTGAATTTAGAGGAAGTGAAATTGAATTTGCGTGGAGTGAGAAAGAAAAACCATGTAAGAAAAACCACCCCTAGTTCACCCAACTGAGATTCGAATCTCGATCTTCCCACCCTCGGTAGTCTAACTCAACACGATACCAGCGCTTTAGATAACTACGCCACCGATTAAGGTTTCTTTCATGTAATATTGAACTATGTTTGTTGTCATTATAAAAACTAAACGTAGATGAACGAGACGCACATGTTAAGGGAAATAAAGATTTTTTTTTAACAAGTTCAATATCATTAGTGAATAATGTTAATTTTAGGCTACCACTTTTCTCAATCGATAAATTTAATATGAAATTAATATGAGTAGCTTATAATTTATAAAATTATGTATTTGTTTGATTAAAACACAAACCCTATCCCACCTCACAAGTTTGTAATAGTTCTGATTGCATACGGAGTCTTAGGGCCATTTTCATAGTCAAATTTAGTACGCCTCAAGTGCGGCGCTACACTAAACACAAGACGACACCTACCTAAACTCGAATGGAATGGGCCGTTCTCGCATAAGAAACTGGCCCATTCCATTCTGGTTTAGGTAGGTGTTGTCATGCACTTAGTGTAGCGCCGCACTTGAGGCGTACTAAATTTGACTATGAAACTGGCCCTTAGGGTACGGCCAGACTGAGCGCGCGAGCGACTAAAATATAAAATAGAACACATTGGTTGCAATGGGAGGTGGCCATACTGGAGCGAGCAAGCGACTGAGCGCGCGCGCTCGACCCGGTACAGTCTAGTTTCCAGGCGCTAGGCAATATTATTGTATATTGGTTCAATGAGTGCTAGGGAAACTTCTTATTTTGACATGATATTTGACTTTTTTCTATCAGTGATAGGTTTAACACACTTTCTATTAATGGCCTAATTTAATTGGTAAGACCATAAATAATATAAAGTATATATGTAAACCCGATATGTTAAAATACTTCAATATTATAATCAAAGTAGGCCTTTACAAATAAGAATCACCATTAGTTTGGAGAGAGTATGAAAAAACCACAACAATAAATAAGTTTTAAAAATCACCTTCAGTTCACTGAGCCAAGATTCGAACCTTTGCCTCCTAGTCAAAAGCTATCGAGTGCAACGCACCATTCCGCCACTGGTGCGGCTAATCTGATTTTAAAACACTTCAGTACAGTACCATACACATTTCTCAATTTATTAATTGGATGCACTCCTACTTTTTTCTTTTTCATAAATACACAATATTTTCTGTAAGAATTTTCGAGGAACAGAGATGTACCAAGTGTCTTTGACAGAGACATCTTCTCTAATGAACTAGGGTCTGCTAATTACGCGCTCGCTCGCTCGCCAGTTTGGCCACCCAATCGCTTGCGCGCTCGCTCGCACGCTTGTCAGTCTGGCCGAACCCTTAGTGAGCGTCTTATCTTAGCACCTCCTCTTGCTACAGACATTGTACAACTCGCCACAGATCACAACAATCTGTTAGAAACACGGTACAGCACTTTACATCCTGCTCATAATTCTCGCACGGTTATACAGTCAATAACACACCCACCTTTCCTTACGAACACAATTCACTGCCTTCTAAAACACAATATTGAAAATCAACCCCTAATAAACTTTAATTGACTGTGTGCATGATAACACTACATTCAGAGGGCGACAAAATGTATCAACAATTAATTTTTCAGTTAGAAAAAGGCGTCTGGACCGTCGAGACAGAAAATGTTTCCAGGAAATGATTCAAAACACCAACATTCTTTAAAATTAATAGTCAGCGATGTCTGCCTTGTGTCAGTTTGCATAATATAATTAAGCCTTAATTAACTAAATTGGATCTGCAAACAAGTGAACACAATGAAAACGTGTTTGCGATACCTCTGTACAGGGACAGGCTAACCTTTACCATCTTCTATCAATATGAATGCTGATACATTTTCCTCATAATTAACCCCTTTTCGTTTGATTGTTATCCAGTACTAGTAATGTATTAACGACTAAATCGGTCCTCCTTCCTCCGCAGTGTGTTCTAAAGAATTCGATGTTAATTATGGGTGTTGTCAAACTGGTCCAATGGTTATTACTAAGGGGTGGGAGGGGAAGGAAGGGAGCTTAGGTTAGGTTTGAATGTTAGTTTCATCTCCTCACACTTTTTTACTAAATGTTGAAAAAGGCTTCTGTAGGTTACTTCTTTTTTATATTATGAAAAATCGATAAAAGTACTTAGAGGCAAAATTAAAAGTCCCGTCAACAAATATTGCTTCATTTTCAACTAGATAACCTTACTAATTCGGTGGTCCTTCAACCATCGGACCAGTTCGACAAGACCCTTCGGTATGGGCTCGAAAATTCGTTTTGGAATGTCTTGACCATCGGACCTGTTCGACCATTCCCATTAATTATAATTACACCCCAGCCCACAAAATACGTACAGGTAGATCTGATAGCGGTTTTATTTGACTGTCAGAAAAGGTTCTTCAACCGGCGGGTTGGCTATAGATAGAGCGAGCTTGTCAAAACACAAAAGGTCCTCGATATCAGCTGTTTGCGCGAGCCAGACGTCAAATGTTTTCACCCCCTCCTCCCCTCCGATTGTTTCCCAGTCCGAGTGCAGCTGAGCGAGAAATTCCCCGCAGACCATACGTCACTCCGACCAAAGGGGGTAGCTCTGTGTGTTTTGAAAGGGGTAGTTGTGGGGGGTGTAAGTGATAAAAGATTGATCTGTGGCTGGGCCGATACCTCTCCATCATTCGCTCAGCAACACAAGTGAAAGGGAAGAGGGGTGGGGATTTGATACATTGAATTAAAACACGACTTACTAAATAAACTAAAGTAACTTTAAAACTGACACAACAACCAGTCCGTTAAATTTCTTTATACTTCAGGAAGTCAGTCACCTGAACATTTTTAATAAAACCAATAACGAATAGGCCTATATCAACAAGATCGCTAGTGTTTTACGACAGTAGTAAATGTCTCTCTATCTTTCTCTCCCCTCCCAGCCAGATGACCTTGAATCAAGGTTGGAATATACCTCATCCACAGCTAGTAAACGCTACCAGATCTATCTACCCTCATGTTTTCATTCACCGAACCATATGATTTGCAAGACCATATGATGAGTTGTTACTTTTGGCGATCAAAACTTTCACAACAAACCATTTGTGTTTAATTACGTCTATCTTTTAGCCGTGTTTACATATTCTGGTAGTTGTCAGTGACCTGTTGATATCACCGTGTGAAGAAAGTTAAACTCTATGGTTGTAATGGAACCATGCTTTATTTATTCTAGCCAACAAATGCTTTGTTATAATAAATGCAAAGGCACTGACCATGACTCGCGTCACCTACATCCCCACTTCATGAGTTGCAGGCGTTTAGAGATCCCGGATTATTTATCTTGTGGTTTGTTGTTGTTTAATATGGCTTTCACCAAAATGCAAGCGAAAATTATAATCGTTTAAAGAATGGATTTTAAGTTTAATGTATTTAACAACTGTATTTTAAGTTTAAAATTAAAATACAGTTATTAAGTACATTAAAGTGTTTGAAAAATGTGTAGTAACTTTTATGAAATCCCATGAAACTACCCCACATTATCTTAAAATCCCATGTTGTGACCCTATTAAAACAATAATATGTTATTTGATATAGGAAGGCTAGAGGCTGTGAAGTAATTTTATTTGTATTATTTAATTCTGAGTCTGTTTCAGCTACATTATCGGTCATTTTAAGTCCACTGAAAATATCAGTTTATATTTTTTGTCCTGAAAAAACAGCTTAACTTTTAGACAGTAAATGGGATTATATTATAGATTACAAAGTTAGTAATATACAGAGTTCAATTCTTCCTCCGATTTATTTTTTGACAATGCCGAGGATCAAACCAGAAACCTCTAATTAAATATATAGACGCACTACCGACTGAGCCAAGGTGCTGGACTAATTTTCTGACCAAGAGAATGAATCTTTGAGCTGAGGACTAAAACATCTATTACAAGATGGTGTTATCTTTGACATGTTTTATGCTCTAACCGGGGCGTGTGGCGGAGTCGGCAAAAAGGTACCGACTGAGACTCCGATTTCGGTCTGGAAATAAACACTTATAATATTATAACAACATATTATAGTAGCTATAGCATTTTAATTTTATACATTTGTTTATTATTTTCAATCAATATTTGTAATTTGGATTGAAAATTCTGTTTTAATACACATTCACAATCAAAGAATCTTCCCAAACATAAATTCATCTGCACTCGTATTGGAGCATTTAGGCACATTACAGTTGGGCTATGGACCCCTTGTCCCAAATGATGATAGGTTAGTCGGGCCACGTCCACTGGCCTCAAAGACTATAGCAGATAATAGACCTGCGGGTAAATATGAATTAGGTCCCATGAATATTTTTGCCCTATATTAGGTTAGGTTAGACTAGGTTAGTTTAGCATTTTGTTGTGTCTTACTATCCATCACTTGCTGTTTTGAGCTCTGCTTGATGAAACATTTACAACCATCCTAAATGAAGAGCCTTTACAGCCGGGGCTGAGTTAGTACATCAGTACGCCTTGGGTACAATCCCCAAGAAGGCACTCTTGGCCCAACTGTGATACACCCAAGCATTTTACTTGGGTAAATTAGTTATTACTAATTAATAAACACTAGCCATTTATGACAGTAGAAAACAGAGGATTTGCTCTAAAGTTTGGCGCCCCGGCTCTAACCACAGCTCAGGCTCTAACCACAGCCCCGGCTCTAACCACAGCCCCGGCTCTAGCCACAGCCCAGGCTCTAGCCACAGCCCAGGCTCTAACCACAGCACCGGTTCTAACCACAGCACCGGTTCTAACCACAGCCCCGGTTCTAACCACAGCCCCGGTTCTAACCAAGGACTGTGTATCTTTCCACGGTGCTTTAATCCTCGTTCGAGATTTCAAGCAACGCTATAATTAATTAATATTTAGCACCGCGTCTTACTACCCGTTCGGGTTATACGCTTTAAGTACTAATTACGCTAATAGATTAGGAATTGGGAAGGTTGAATTAGAGGGAGTGAACCCGCATTTGCGTGGAGGGAGAGTGTAAAACCATTTAGGAACACCCCCCACCCCCAGTTCACCCAACCGAGATTCGAACCTCGATCTCCCCGTCCTCAGCAGTCGAGCTCAACACGACAAGCGCGTTATCCAACTACGCCACCGAGGCGGGTAGCAACGCTATACAATTATGGATGAGGAAGGTACAATTTAAAAGGAAATGTACTTGCATTTGCATGGAGGTGGTGGGGAAGGATTTAGAAAGTAAATTCTCTTAGTGCACTCTACCGGATTCAAGCCCCCGACCTTGGCAACCAAACTAAATGAACTTGACATTTGAACCACATGTTCAACGACGTGAGTTTCAAAGTTAGCATGTGAGTGAAATCTGCACAGCATTTTGAGCACAAAAAGGTAAAAGATAATTGAAATTAATTGAATTGTGGTCTCTTCCATCCGGACATTCCCGTAATTACAATGATGTGCAGCCTGTGTCACATTCATTTGTATAAAAGTGGTAAAAACAGGTGAACATATTTTGTTTCTGCCGGAAATTTAGTACGTTTATCATGAATGTCTAATCTTTGGACTTTCAAGAGCGAGTGATAAGCACATTCAATATATAGTTCCAGAGAGTCTTTGGCTAACCATTTGATTTACCACCTTATTTGCTAAAATATAAAAACATACCATGTGACTTAAACGGGTTTTGATTTATACAATTCCCCGACTGTTCCAGGTTTTCCAGAGTTTTTTTCCTCTTGGTGATATTAATTATACACCAATTAAAATTGATGAACTTTCAATGGGACGAATGTTTAGCTAATATAAATCTGCTAGGGGCTTAAAACACGTGAGTGCAGCGACAAAGGCATCAGTCTCGTCTTATTCGCCAGTGACGGGCAGGTTGAGGTTCGAAATCTGGAAGGGGTGTACCGAGTGTTTTCCCCTCTCTCTCTCCAAATAAATGCAGGTGGGCTATACTTCTTCTAAAATGTACCTTCTTGGTCCATAAATATAAGAGTCGGATATCTCGCCCGATTATATACAATGGACATTATCTCTGGACTCAACACACAGCCCTTTAAAATGTTTAATTATTTGTATTGTCTAAAGAGGCCTAAGTTAGGATAACCTTAAATTTAGCAACAAAAAAAACTTATTAAAGTCAAAAAATATTTCGGTAGAGTTTGGCTGGCCTATCTATGCTATCGTTTATATACAAAGACACAATTGAATTGAATTTAATTGAATATGATAACCCGCTTAGGTGATGTTGTTGGATAATGCGCTGGTTTCGTGTTGAGCTGGACTGCCAAGGATGGGGAAATTGAAGTTCGAATCTCGCTCGGGTAAACTGGGTGGTGCGGGTTCCTAAATGATTTTCCACTCTCCCTCCATGCAAGTGCAGGTTCACTTCCTCTATATTCAACCTTTCCAATTCCTAGCCCATTAGCGTAATTAGTACATAACTTAATTAGTATAACCCTAGCGGGTAGTAAGACGTGGTGCTAAAAATAAATTGAATACGTGAAAGTATTTGATGAACAATTCTCACCGTTGCGTGGTTTACAAACCTGGAATATTTTAACCCATCTGTATTCTACATAATATAAATTTGATTACCACTCCAGTAATTTAATGAACTATTTACGGTTAAAAATCAATATTATTGTTAAAAATGGGTCAAATTATTCCAACATAGCCAGGCACGCGTATACGAACAAAAACGGTAAAAGTATTTTATAATCGATTTGATGTGATAACATAAAGATTATTCAACTCAATGTGAACGGGCGCACACGAATTGTGGACCAACCTCTTATCCCATTCAACTCCTAGCCCCTAACCTAACCTAAGCTACATGTTTCATTCTGAACAAAGTTATTATGAATCTAACTTTTACTCCGCAGTTTGCGTAAAAGTATTAGCGAGCTCGGATAAGCTGTTCCCCAATTCGTGTGCACCAATGTGAACATACAAGTACTTAATTTATTAGGATAAACGAACAACTCATCAGAACAGAATAAATGTATATCGTTGTAGTTTATTTTTTGTTTGTATTTAGTTATATACTGGAACTTGTGATAAAACATGCATTCGCATAAATAGTGAATTTGATTGAGATTTCTAATGCCCGACGTAGCCTACACGCATGCGCAATAGATAACCTTAGCCTAGGGGATGAACAAATTAAAGCCATATAATATGTATGATGTTAATTATGAGACTACTCTTTCTGTAATTACCATATATAACTAATATTGGAGGAATAGGTTAACCAATTTGATTTAATGTTGAAAATGCCTAATCTTACCTGTTTCAGGGTCAAATTCCCTGACTTTGCCCGGATTTTTTTCTCAGTTTTCTAATTCCCCGACTACTCTAGGTTTTCCCTACCTGTGTCCATCCTGTAAATCATAAAAAAAAGGAAGAATTTGATCAAGTGAAGTTACAAATAAAATGTTTTTTTAATTAAGTTTGATGAAGTTTCAGATTGAAGCGCAAGTCTGTGCACGTCACGATTCTCCGGTCCGAGAGCTGTGTTTATCTGGAGTAAACTTGCGCACGACCAACCTCTATTTATACACTTTTTTTTACATTTCTGCTTGGTAAAAGCTGCTTTATACTGTGAGCATGCATTCTTGACCCACGCTCTATCTACTTTAGTAATGTCCAAGGTCGCTAGAACTAAGGTTCTCTCTCGCATGTATCACAAATGTTCCAAATGTTAAAGAAGAAAATACGAAAAACCTGAACCGGTGAGCACGCGGACCAAATGTAAGACTCATTTATTTGGTTTTCTAGTGAAATAGAAGGTCAGGGTTTGAGTTTTGGACGAGTGTATTGATGTTATTTTTAATGATTACCAACTCAAACTCCACACAAGTGCGGGTACAGTTCCTCTAAATTATACCTTCATCAACCCTACTTAAATAGTTTCTAGTTAAACATACACAGTCCGTACAGGTAATAAGACACGGTTAAAAAAAAAATTGAAGGATTAGTATATTTTTGAACCGATTTCAAGCAAACTCGGTACATCGGTTTTTTTAGGACAATATTAATATATTATTCTATTTATGCGGCATTTATAATAATAGTTAAAAAAAGTAAGAGTCTGCCAAAGTCCTCCTCTCCCCTTAACTTGTTTTTATTATAGCGTGTCTGCAGTTATTTCCTTTTTTATTTGGTCGTGTCAACCAAGAATCTCGCATGACCCGGTCACCCCAATTCCACCCCCACCCCTCCTTTACATGATTCATGTGACGTGATAAAACATAATATGAACAAAGGACAAAGGGGGGGGGGAACATTAAATTAGCCCCACAAGGCTGCGCTTTTACGATCCGATGTGGGGGTGAGTGGACAGCTCGCACGAAACACAGATTTTAGGTTAAGTTCAACACTCACTGCAGTCAGAAAGATGGAAGAGGACTTCTGGCTCCAAATGTGAATCGTATCACAGATAATTGGCCAAGGCTGCGCGATACAACCAAGTGTGTTTGAGAATAAAATGGAGGAAAATACGAGGATACCGGAATGTATCATCTCAAAAAATTGTTAAATTTTTGCAACATGTATTCTATTTTTACACGTCTTACTGCCCATTCGTGTTTCACACAAAATTACTCTATGTTTGGGACGAACGAGATAAAATTTAGAGGAAATGTGCCCATACTTGCTTGAGGGGTTGGGGGGGGGGGATAATGGTAAAAAATGATGAGAAATCATCCTCAGTATACCACTGGTATTCGAGTCCTGATGCAGGACCAGACGAGCCCAACATTTAGTCCGCGTGTCCATCAATGCGGGTAGTGTTGACAAAGAGATCAAAACAAGTCTCAAGTCAATTTCGAAGGAGCACAGTTTTGTTTTATGACAGGACGTGTCTCGGGGAGCGGTCATGACACTTGACTGATTTGCCAGAGCAGTGTTCAAGCTAAGAGAGGCTCAACTTAAAGATCTTCTGACCCACCATGATGTGGTTTTCAAACCTCTCTCTAGGAGAAATCTGGTCTTAGGTTTTTCGGAATTAATTCCCTTTGTTATGTTACATTACTATATGTTGCTGATCCCTAATACTGGCACTAGAAAGGATCAATAAATCACAAAGTATAGCAAAATATTTTTTTTTAAATCTAGCGAACCGTTTTAGGAAATAATACGCTTCCAATAAGTTCAAATATTTTCAGTTCACTTTGTAATCAGAAATATAGCATTTATTTGTATTATTCTAAAGGTAATAAATATTGTGAAGCTGCCCCTCAGCTTTCATAAAGCAGTGAACGAGCTTATGAAGCGATTCCCATCAGACGAGAGACGGACCACATTATATGAGAAATGAGGGCGGCACGACCCCTATTGTAGGGGCGAGATCACTTCATATGTTCCTCCCCAGCTAAGAGCCCAAACGACCATGTCATAAAAATATCAAGCGGCCACCCCCTCATGACGGCTGTTAACAGTGCGCCTCCACATAATATCTCTCTGGACAATCTCTGAACCTCCAGACCTAGCCTGCTGTATTATTATTACTATCACCGCGTCTTACTACCCATTCGGGTTATACGCACTTACGCTAATGTGTAATGGTAGGGTGATTGTGAGATGAAATGGAGGACCTACAGTTTAACGTGGAATCCGAACCACGGTGGAGACCTGGCATTCCCCACATTCACAAGATGTTTTGTCAGAGGTGAAGGAAGAGTTTGGTAATCAGATAAATCTGTGCCGGGACCGAGGATTGAACCCCGGCCGCCAGCACAGAAGTCTGACACCTTACCCCTAGACCACCAGGTCACTAGTCTAGCATGCTGTAGTTGTACAGACTCTCCTTCAGAGCTATACTATGTTATATTGACGAATCAATCTATCGACTGAAGGAAATAGACGGAAAATATTTAAAAAAAGGAACTACCACGGTTAGTAGTAATAAATAATAATAATAACAACAATCATCTACTTTAATGGTGAAGTTAAGGCTACCGCCCTTTATTAAACTTAAATTTAATTTTAATTGTACTGGTTAACAGTGACATACATAAAAACACACAAATATGAAACAGAAAAAGAGAAACTAAAACTAAAATACACATGAATTACATAATATGAGAACCATAGATCAATTTAATACAAACACGCCTTGGTGGCGTAGTTAGCCAACGCGCTAGTTTCGTGTTGAGGCAGACTGCCGAGGACAGGCATACCGAGTTTCGAATATCCTCGGGTTAACGGAGGTGGTTTTTCCAGAGGTTTTTCCTAAAATGATTTTCCACTCTCTACCTACGCAAATACGGGTTCACTTCCCCTATATTCAACCTCCCCAATTCCTAACCCATTAGCGTAATTAGTACACCCCGAACAGTTAGTGAGACGCGGTGCTAAGTATAATTTGATATTATTAATTTAATACAAACATAAATAATTTACACACACACAAGAAGGTGTGATTACGTCTCCCACTCTTCAAGCTCATAAATGATCTTCCACACGCAAACTATTATTGACTTTTCGCTTGAAACCATTCAATTCTAATTTCTTTACATCAGTGGCGAGGGTAATCCATGAACGAGAAGCTGAAACAGTGAAATAATTTGAGTAATGATTGGAATTATGAAGAGGAATGAATAAAGTTGAGTTTTCTTGTGATCGAGTGTTGAAATAATTATTAGAGTTGAGTGAGCGTATACGTGAAGAAAGGTATTGTGGGGAGTTGGAAGTCAATAGTTTCTTTATGATGGTCATCGAGTGTAGAGTTCGTCCTTCTTTAAGTCGTTAGTTAGGTGCCTAGAAACAAAAGCCACCCTCAGTGCAGATGGTCGGGTCAAAACTTATGCCACCTCCTGTTGGGATGATAGCCTGGCCTCCCAACCTAGGAGATCTAGATCATCTCTCTAGGGTGCAAGAGACGTTCTAGCACCCATGAGGCTACTTATGACGGACAATGGGAGGAATCCGAGCACAAGAGAAGATAACGCTAACATACCACCCACCCTCCCTCCAAGTCATCTAATATGGCCAACACCTCTGATGCAGGTCGCAAGATGACCTTGAATAGGAGCAGGATGGAGGAAGACGGACACACATTTGTATATTATGGAGTGTAAAGCGTTGTGGACCAAGGCACCAGTCTCGACTAGTCTGGTTTACCGGTGACGGGAGGGTCAGGGTTCAAATCCCATACGAGTTAACCCCAAGCCCCTCTCCATTTTCAAGGTTCCACACTACCACTTCATGCAAATGTGGGTACATTTCCAGTAAATTCTACCGCCTCTGTATCGATATACAGCTGGTCCGACGCGGAGTGACAAAAAACAAAGCATGTGCTTGAAACCGGGCCGAATAAGATGAGATCTTGTAATTTATTGTCTCGATATTTTAGCGAGATGTGTTTTTATTCTTAGTGTCCCTCGTTTTAGCTATCCTACTTCGAACCAGACCCAAATTACATAGCTACGGGATGCGTTTTCCTAAACGACTTACAAACTAACTGTATAATGCAACAACCAAATACCAAACAGTCTGGAATTTTGTTGCTACCACTCAGCCATGGGGAGCAGCCGATGAAACGGACTGTAGTCAGACACCTTAACCCCTGTAGGCCTACCTGTCACTCTGATAGAGTATTTCACCACACGGACGTGACAAAATACAATACGTATGCGCGATAACCAAAAACCGATCATCCCTGAGCGTAACCCATCTGTTATTACATGATGATTGAAGGCATGAGTGTCTTTATTCCAGCTGCCTTCAGTATTATTTTGTGTTCTTGACACGTGCATCAAGTTGGCCCGCCACTGTTTCCAAATCAGTTGAAATTTATATAGTTCTTAGTGCTACGTTTGTGCTCATATGTGCCCGAAGCTCAACATTTGTGCTATTAAATTACTCAAAATATAACGATTTTAATGTGGCGGGCCAACTTGATTTCAAGCTGGCCCGCCACATTTTTTAAAACATCCAATCTGGATTTTGATTAGAAAAGTTCTTAGTGCTCCATTTGTGCTGATATGTGCCCGAAATTCAGCTTTTGTGCCATTAAATTACGCCCGTGGTAACGATTTTAAAGTGGCGGGCCAGCTTGATGTTCAAGTTGGCCCGCCACATTTTCGAAATAAAGATTTTCTTGTGCCATTCGTTAGTGCTCCATTTGTGCTGATATGTGCCCGAAATTCAGCTTTTGTGCCATTAAATTACGCCCGTGGTAACGATTTTAATGTGGCGGGCCAGCTTGATGTCCAAGTTGGCCCGCCACATTTCCGAAATAAATATTTTCTTGTGCCATTCGTTAGTGCTCCATTTGTGCTGATATGTGCCCGAAATTCAGCTTTTGTGCTATTAAATTACGCTTGTTACAACGATTTTAAGTCTGCTATTCATTGTTGCGAGGTGGAGCCATGCTTGGTAGCATACCGAGGGGAAGATAGCTTGTGCGTCCATTGAAGCGAAGCAAGGAAGCTAACACTGCACAACTGGAGCACAATTAGTGGCTGTGTAAGCCTAAAATTGAACTCTTTTGTAGAATGAGGTGGTGAACATGGAAAACGTGTTTTACAATAATACTGACAATTGGAAAAAGCTTAGTCAATATTTGATCTGGAATGGGGTTCTATAAAGACATGCAAGCCTTGAAACAAGTAGGTGCATTTAGGGCTTGTTGTCGGGGTGGGGGTTATTGGTTTTGTGAATTCTCCGTCTAGTATGAATTTAATAATTTTTATTAACAAAGACTTTAATTTATAATAATTTTGCAAGTTTATCAAAATAATTTTAACCAGTTATAATATCAAAGAGAAGACATGTGAATTAAAACGTAGTTTTGATTAGAAAATCTGTAATTTTAATGCAAACAAAATAAAACCAAAAATAATAATCCCGTACATAGGCGTAAAATATTTTACTATTAATATATAACAAATATTTATGTATTATAATGCATAGTTATCATACTAAACTTATTAGACTAATAATATGGCTGTATTATTCTACTTTAAAGCCCTCTTGCTTTTCTTCAAATTATAGCTAGGTTGAAAGAGTTATTGGCTAGGTCTTCTAGGAAATATAGCAAGGGGTAAGAGTATTTTTTTTACAATATTAAGGTATTGGATTCAATATTTTTGATGATTTTCTATGCATTGCGAGGATCTCCCTGCTAGATCTGCTACTGCCTTGAAATTAGTTATCTAAAGAAATAAGAAAAATAATTTTAAAGGTACGGCCAGACTAGGTAATTAGCGAATAAAAAATAAATTAGAACACATTGGTTGTTATGATAGTTGGCCAGACTGGAGCGCGCTAGCGAGCAACCCGAGCAACGCGTTTGAACAATATAACTTCTAGTTCTATTTTTATGCGCTCCCTCGAGCCGGAACAGTCTATATAGCTTAGAGGCGCTGGGCAATATTATTATGTGGTGATTAATTGAATGCTAGGAAAACTTCTCAATTTGACATGATATTCTACTTTTTTTTAATAATTATCAATAAGTTTAGCACACTTGCTACTAACGGCCTAATTTAATTGGTAAGACCATAAGTAATATACTGTATATAAGTAAAACTGATGTGTTAAAATACTTCAATATTATTATAATCTAAGTAAGACCTTTTTAAATGAGAATCACCATTAGAATGAATATAGGATGGGAAAACCACAAAAATAAATTACTTGTAAAAAACCACCCTCAGTTCACTGACCCAAGATTTGAACCTTTGCCTCAGCTATCGAGCTATCTGCTAATCACTCGCTCGCCAATTTGGACACGCTATCGCTCATTCACTCTCGTGCTTGTCAATCTGGCCGAACCTTAAGTCTTATATACAATTAACCCCCAGTACTATTTTAAGCATCATTATAATACTGTTTGTTGTGCAATCATTTTCATCTCTAAATATTAATTTTTGTGTTTTTTTGAAAACTCAACCGATTATTTTTTAAACACATTTAGCTTACTTTTAACAACTGTTCATCTTACCAAAACTTAATCAACAATGTCTGAACTTTGAGGATTGAAAAATGCTCAAATATCCCCTATAAAATAACTTTAAAATTTAAAATAATACTTATTTAAAAAAGATTCAAAAAACCGAACGAAAGCTCATGATGGATGAATGCACACGACTAAATCAAACACGTACTTTGCAAAATAATGTAAACTAAAACATACATTCATGTTTCAGTGGACTCGGTTGCAGTGAACATTCGGCTATACCGAACCTAATTAATTATTGGTCGTAGCTCACATACATTTCAATATGTGTTAAAAATAACGTTCAGTCAATTGTGCTCGAACATGAACATTTGTGCTGTAATAATTTGAAATAATTGAATAACATTTTATTGCTTATTAGCTTCCATATGGTTATAAATGGTTGTCACCATTAAAAAAATTATTGCGTTAGATGCGCTGGAGCTATTAATGTTTAGGTATGAAATCGGCCACCGGATCAACTAAATAGTTTATCAAAACCTATTTGAAAACTACCGATGGAGGGACCTAATGGTTTAATACAGTGTGGTCCAACTGCCGGCCAACAGACCAGAAACGGCCCGCTCTCCCTGAAAATATGGCCCTCACAGTATTCTGGAGGATAATTAAAGGGGAAAACTCAGTGCCAGATGTGATATAGATATTGATTCAAATACACATATTTAGTTAAAAAGTTCAAGATTGCATTTTATTACAAATGTATTTGATTAATAAAAAGATATACATATATTTATATTAAGCTGTTTTGTAAAAGTGTGATTCTACCCACCAAAAATACAATTTATTATAAGTACCTATTGAAAGTAGTTTGTTAATAAATATTGTTAGTAGGCCCATATTAAGTTGAGGACATTACTAAATATATCTTCGGCCCGTAGGGCAAATTGATAGTCAGATTTGGCCCTTGGGATAAAAAAAAACTTAGGCTCGCCCTGGCCTAAAGTGTTAGACTGGCTTTCTGGTGATGAGGAGCTCGGAGAGGCTATGTATGATTGGTCAAATAGGGATGTCCGAGACAAATACAAATATAATCTATACAATTAGAGATAACAAGATATAAATCCATCAATGATAAGATAGGGATCCAATTAAATAGTTGAATTTAAGATCTAGGGGGGAAAAAATTGTCAATACAAAGGAAGGAAAAAGTATAAATATTTGAGTATTTTTTTAAATAACATGATTTTAATATTTAAAAATTAAATATCAATGTTCTGGATAGAATATAATAAACTTGAGATATTGTCTTTTCTGAAAGTTTTAAGGTTTATGGGTGCAGATGGCTGTGATAAGCTAAAGATAGAAAAAATTTAGTTTGATTTAACCATCAAAAATGTCCGTGTAGTAATAGGATAAAATTTTATGATTTTTAATTTTCTTCTTAAAATTCTAAGTATTTCAGTATAACCTCTGGTCCATTACAGGATTATCAGCTGACAGTTGCTATCTTTGCTTAACATTTTTTAATAATAATAATAATATTGTCATTTTAGATAGATTTTTGCTGAGAAAAGTCACATATTTGGTCCCATATTTTAGGACACAAAGAAAAGAAGATCCAAGTTTATCCAAAAGAATCTTCTAAATTTACTTCTAGAACAAGTCAAAAAATCTTCTTTTCCTTCAATCCAAAGTGAACATCTATGTACAAAAACAGGGCTCCAAAAGGTTAGACATGAAAATTATATAAATATAACAGTAATTAGATGTAATAATAAAAGAGAAGAGATTGAAAAATAAAATTAATAAAAAATATAATAGTGAATTATTACAATCTTAAGAGACTATACAACAAGAAGCATCTCACTCTAGAAGAACCAAGCTGAGAGTTAACAATGCTATTTAAGTTAGAGAGGGTAATTCTTTATGGATCAGAAACAAGGAGAACAACGAAGATAAAAATAGAGAGACTAAGGACATCCGAGTGGAAGATTATGATACCCATTTGGGGTACGGTAAAAGAAGAATAGGGGTACAGAAGAAGGAAAACTAGAGAAATATTTGAGGTGACGAAACTGACAGATATAATGCACAAGATGAGAGTGAATAGACCTATATGGACGGGCCTTGTAGCCAGTAAGACACCAGAAAGAAGCCTGAAGGTATTATTTGAAGGCACTTCCAAAACCTTTAGACCACTTTGGCCTCCCCGACTCAGGTGGAATGATGACATCACCAAGTATCTGAAGGAATTAGGGGCAGAAGAAGATTGGAAAGAAGTGACCCACGATAGAACAAGATGGAGGAGGCTTGTTAGGGCAGTGCATGGTCTCCAAAGGCCTGTTATCGCTGATAAGAAGAATTAGAAGTAAAGGAAGAGTTGTGAGTTAAAATATACTTAATTTCCATCGCGTCAAATTCGAGGTCTCCAGTGGTATGAAATACTCTCTTTCCATAAGCATCTCCATGGTTTCACATAGCTTTGGATTTCAATCAGATTTTCAAAAGTATCTTTTCATACGACTAATTGCTAACATAATCGCTTCAAAATAAAGATAGCGCCAGATGTATTTGTGTCCATGACTGAATTGAGGAAAGTTCTGTTGGTTTTTGAAAGGATTATTTATGGAGGTAATTGTTCCAAATAGCTCATTATAATGTTTATTATTATCAGATTATGAAAATGTTAGATGTTAGTCAGTGATGAGCCGAAGAGTGATTACAAGCGAAGCGATTTCGTAAATAAATTTGTCAATCATCAAATCAATCAAAATTGTTTATTTAAATCAATTAGAAAGGGGAATTGGTAAAACAACATTATAACAGACCTGCAAAGTTAAATAGCGTTCAATTTTAAACTCAATACAGTAGCTAGGTTTTAAAATGGTCAACAACATAGTAACAATGCTAAGAATAACAATAATCAAATTGGCGCAGATTTCAAATGGAGGTTTTGTGAATAAAAGTTTATCTACTAACCATTGTGTGCCTGGTGTAACCCGTGTGATATTATAAAACTAAAGAACAATTTTAAAATAATATAGTTTCTACTTATCTTAAACATAATACAAGTTATATAAATAAAGAATTATTAACAATTTGGTAACTATTTACTAGTTAAATGTAAACTATTATCATTGTTATTTTAGTGGGTACGTAAGTCCTTATAGATTATCATATACATATTATATTTTTCCTCTCCACCAAAACTGGTGTCACACCTAACAACAATGACAGCCAATGAATATGTCATCTCACTCTCACTCCGAGAAAAATAATTAGCCTAACATTACGAAACAATCATTTATATATATATATATATATATATATATAGTAAGAAATAACATTATTTAAATGCTTTCAAAAAAGCTATAAATAAATATATACCCATTTTGTTATACTATCATAAACCCTATAAAAACTGTATTTCAACAAACTTATTTCAGTTCCATTTTCTAAAATTTCAACAGTTTTAACTCTCGTACTCTGACAATTATTTATAAATCGTATAGTTACATTAATTACAATAATATTTTAATTTTTATTGATCTACTATTTTATAAACCTTAGGTATTCACTTTAGAGTCAAATTTAGGAAAAATCTTCCTCATATATCAACACATGAGGATTTAATCTTTTTTTAGATGTATATGGTTTATTTACCAAGTCATCAAAACAAACCCAACTACCATCAAGTCGCTTACAATGTGCAACGTAATGCCCCAATCTTATATCACCAGATGGAGGCACAAAGTCAATAGCTGCTTTAATATTGTATTTTTTATTTTTAATGATTAGTGGTGTGGGTAATTTATTTATTTCAAATAGCAAGGTTAGCTCGTAGTCATCCGAATAGGTTGAAGTATCGACAGGCATAGTTCCATATTCTAAAAATAGAATGTATTTAGACAATGTAAAGGATGAGTTTGTTTTGCCGCAGCAAACAATGCCCTTTTCCGAAACTTCTTTGTCACAAATTTTATAATTTAATGGAACATTTTCAGGGGTGTTCAAAAGTTCAAAGCATGTTCCATTGGAGTTTTCAAGAATATCTTCTATCGCCATCGACAAAGATAAAATGTTATTTTCATTGATCATTCCAAAGTCAACAGCAACAGTAGCAGCTTTCCTTTCTATAACTTTAACAGAGCAGTAGGGTGAGGAACATTCCCGACGTTCTTCAACACTGGGTAAAAAAGGTGAAATAATCTTTCTGATCATTTCAACTGCTGTTGTTTCACTCGCTATTATAGTGGTTCCGGAAACTACTCTACATGATGAAAAATGTTTTAGCAATATTTGTCCACGCAAGTGGTATACTTGCTTGTTTGCCCCACTTGTACACAACATTTTAACTAATTGGCAAAATAAATTGTCCTTTGAGTTAATATCAACTATTTTTCGTATATTTTCGGAGTCACAATACAAGCAAGCGATACATTGTGCTAATGCATCAAATGCGCACGTGTTGTCGAATGACAAAACGTGTTTATTTATTTTTATTGATGGACACATATTTCCATTAGCTAAAACTCCAATATTTGGTGGGCCGGGCCTTGCCTTTGTGGACAAGTCCATAGTAAGCCAATCAGAGCTCGGGTACAAATAAGAATATCTGCCTCGTTTTTTGGGGGGAAGACAATTGGCTGCTGGAGGATTTAAACCCCGCCAGTTCTCTTCTTCATGGTCATTGTTCAAATCATATGGTCGACATTTATAAATGCTTGTATTTTCAGCGTATGATATGTTGCTCAAAGTGTCTTTCCCATTTGCACATAGAACACAAATTCGCCTTTCCCCATAACCTTCCTGTGAATCTTCACACACAAATGAGCATCCTTCAAGTATGTGAATATTTTTATTACATTGAATGCATTTGTGTGCTCCTTCAGGTAAATCTCCATTGTTGCAGGCAACGCATTGTGATGCCTGGCCTGTCATATTGGATTGAGTTATTTCTAATGGCAATTCAGAAGGATCGTCAATATCTAAGGAGTGTTCAGAATGTATATGTGAAGAAGAGATATTGGCACTACGAGGTCGTTCATAGCTACACTCTGAGGCTCGTGCTAGTTTAATTTCACCTTGAATAATATCTAAGTGTTTAAAAACAAATTTATCCACACGCAATGGTAGGTGAACGTCTTTGAGGGATAATGATTTTAGTTTTTTGAAATAGCTTTCAACATTTGCCGAAGAACCCCTTTGCTTCCCATAACCAAAGTGACTTACCATCACCGAAGACCACAAAGGTACTGTTGACAACAATCTACGTATGTGCGGAATTAAGCTTGGTAAATAGTGAAGGTTATCTCTATTTCCTTTAGTACCTAAGACAACTTTATTTTCAATTTCTTTGATCAAATCATTGATCCATGTTGTGTCCTCTCTCTTTTCATAAGAAGGAATTTCCCTTGCGCAGTCCTCCCCAAATTCAATATCCCTTGTATCTTCAAATAAGGAAATGTCCTCATCGTTAATAGTTCTTCCGGTTGCAATACAATGTCGAAGCCTTTCTTTTGATCTTTCCGACTCTACTTCCATGCCATCACTCCAACCTTCATTCGCACTAAGTATCACATAAAGAATATCCCTTGTTAGTTGTTGAACTCCTTTAAAGGACTCACAATTAATAAGTAGCCCAAAACATCGGACATAAAAATGTTTCACTCGTTTGTCGCGCCCTTTGAAGCAGTC
The DNA here is from genome assembly GCA_902151445.1 of Timema monikensis. Classification (NCBI taxonomy): domain Eukaryota; kingdom Metazoa; phylum Arthropoda; class Insecta; order Phasmatodea; family Timematidae; genus Timema; species Timema monikensis. The sequence goes on from CABFVZ010003197.1 coordinate 48,149, forward strand.
TAAAGAACACACTATTTTTATGAAATGTGCCACATCAACTCTCAAAAAACATCTAGGTAAATTTGACATATTTCCTGAAAGAACCTGATAGCATTTCTGGATATAAATATTTGTTGAATTGCACTCTGCGAATGAACGCGCAGCTGCACCAATAAGAGCCAAAGAAAAATCAGTTATTATTACTTTTGGCGTTTTCGCTCCTCTTTTACTCCAATCAGATAACCATCTTTCTATGGAAGATATATCATGTCTTTGTGATAACATTTGTAGGATTGGGAACGAAGGTCCGCAATTTGTTTCTGCAACTGCTTGATAAAGAAAAATATGTTTTTTTTTGTAAGGGGCTGTTTTTTCGTGTTTAAGATCGATGGAACGGCACAAAGATCCTGTTGCATCGACGCTTATTGTTGATACTTCTTGTTGGCAGTAGTGATTGTATATATTCATTTGAATCGGTAGATGGTAGTGTACGTAAAACGGATCCAAACAAATTTCATGTAAACTTCCATTGTAGGATGGAGTATACTTTGCCTTCCACAATGAAAATATTGGTTCTGTGTCAAATACATTCTGACGTCCTACCTCATAATGTAATTGTTGTAACACCTTAAGAGATGGTACATGACTAGGTTCATGGTCTCCATACTCCATTACACTGTTAGCAATTTCTCGTCTTACCACAGATGGCGCTTTGTGAATAAGTTCAGAGGCCATTTCCTCCCTCATTTTACCAGAAATTGGCCTCTTAACTGTAGAAATGTGAGCGAAACTTTCCTTAAGTCCAACTAATTGCACAGCCAACATATGTGTTGATATGTCCTTGTCCTCAATATTAAAAAAAATCTTAGCTTCACATTGCTTGCACATTCCCTCACCTCTTACATAGTCAGAGTTATCTCTATTAACATTTGCTCTTTTGAATACCCAGGTACAATCTTTTTTTGTTTCATCCCAAACATATTTCGAAATTACATGAGTCCATGCTCGGGGGGGTAATACTTCACGGGTTCTTGATATAGAGCAAGGCCTCTCATTCTGACTACGCTTGGAAATTCTTGCAACAGGCTCGAGTAGTTTCCAGTCTTCTTCAGTAATTTTTGTTTTAAAGGATATTATATTTGTTGGTAAATCTGAATCACTTTCCATTGGTGAGTCTTCTGGCAGCAAAATCCCTGAAAAATAGATCAAAACTTTAATGCATTCAGGTATATTGATATTAAACTGATAACTGATTTAATGTAGTAGGGAATCACATTCTACCAAAGAGTATAAATGAAATAATTTACACTGTTTTGGATGAAATTTGATATCTGGTTTTTTTTTGGAGTCGCAGGATACGAATATGACATTAATTTATGTATGGAACCCACGTGATGGGTCTCGAGGTGCTGGCGCATTTTGTGGTGGGGCTTAACATTTTCAAAATTAATCGTTACTTCTTTGTCTGGTATAAAGTATAAATTTGCTGAGTTGGTAAAGTGACCATTCCAAATAACTGTTATGGCCGGTCGCCAATTCATAGAAGATGGGAGCACACACACATTTAAATAATACGAGAGATGTTTTCTATTCTATAGCTAACTAGTTTAATGACATGAAATATAAAATATACAATTATTTACAAAATATGCTTGATACTGATATAGGTCCCTGGGTAAACTACCCTAACTCTGATATATTCCTGAACCATGCCGAGATCTTTAGGACACTTTGTCCCTGTATGAACTCCGGGTTATGAATTGGCAGTTCATCCCTGACTGAAATTTATATGGTCATTAAGGAAGCCATTGTCTCAAGACTAGGAATGTATTCGTAAGCTAGGCGACCGCCCTAAGTTGTAACTATTCCTACTCAACTTTGCACTTCTGTAGCTGCACATTCTTAATTTTGAGCGTACACTCTGTTCAACATTAAATAAACAACATAAGCAAAAAGTCTGAAAATTAAAATTTTAAAATAGGATTTTGTGAAATAGATGGGCAAGGAAGGGGGGACATAACCAAAAATAATATTATTTATGTATGGTAAAAAATTTAAATTGGTCCGTAAAGTATAACGACCATTCCGGATAACCAAATAGTCCATAAAATTCTAGGAGTTGGATAAATTGGGAGAGGAGAGTGGGCGTTTAAAATTTCAAAAACAAATAAAAACAACTAGGTGCTTAAACGCGTGGTATAAAACTAAAATTGACCGAGCACGTATAGGGACCATTTAAAATAAACATCAAGGTCTGGAAATTTAAAATTGGGACTCCTGAAAATAGGGTAAGGCTGTAGAAAGTAGGCAGTGAGGGAAATTATTTTTTGATGAGATGGAAAATTAAACTCTGCCAGAATTGTAGACGGAATACTTAAAATCACTAAATAGATATGGGTTTTTTTTACTTTAATTTAGCACTGCGTCTTACTAAATGTTCGTGTTATGTGTTTAAGTAATAATTACACTAATGGATTAGGAATTGAGAAGGATGAATTTAGAGGAAGTGAAACCGCATTTGCGTGGAAAAGAGTGGAAAACCGTTTAGGAACCAACTCCCCTCCATAGTTCACACAACCGAGACTCGAACCTTGATCTTCCCGTCCTCGGCAGTCTGGCCCATCATGAAACTAGCACGTTAACTAACTACCCCAACGAGGCGGGTGATACACAAGTGTTGAATATTAAATATTACGAAGTGAAGATTGGTGAAGTGGGGTTTTCAAAATTTCAAAATTAATTAATTTAATTTCAAATTAAAAGAATGTAGTAGTAAAAGGAGTGTAATAGAAGAGTGAAATAATCTATGTCAGCTAGGTATAATGCGGTCCCCCCATCTCCGAGTGGAGGTGGAACCTTATTTGTGACAGGAAGGGGAGCATGGGGAAGCAAAAAAAAAAAAGTGTTTTAAAGGGCATGTATGTTTCATCCATCCTCCAACCCCTCTCGAGTATATGTTTGAAAATCGGATGTCTCTAAAAACTCTGTCCTCTGTCCCAATTTTTTTAAATTAAATAATTTTTTTACACAATTGTCTTTCCCAACACCGTTCTGTTTGGATTCTCACGACATACCATCAGGAATAATTGTACGTCCCACAGTTTGGGAACCTCTGCTGTAGACTTTTTAATAAGCCTTCACCATCTGGGCATATTGCAATAAGCCTGGAATCAACTAGACTGATCGAGCAAACAAAGATTAATTTTCTTAATAACCTAAAGCTGTATGGGCTTATTGCAATAAGCCTATATGTTATTAGGCTGATAAGCAAATATAATATTATTTTCCAACTAGCCTGGCTCATTATAAATTGAGGGTGCCTTTTGCATTAAGACGAATTTTCCAATTCACCTACGACATATATATATTTATACTATTATATAATACAATATACAGTTATTACAAAATAAATAGACTGATTCAATATTTTATAAAACCAAAACTATTTATGTTATCAACAATCAAATTACAACCTAGTTGGTATTGTAGGGAAGTTCTTCAAGTTTTTCTAAACACTTTACAAATGTTCAATATGTGCACCCTTTGTCATACGGCATATATCAATGCGATAGTCAAGTTCTTCCCACACCCGTTGCAACATTTCGCTATCAACACTTGCCACAGCTGCTGTTATGCATGGTCTTAACTCCTCTATATCAACAGGAAGTGGAGGGACGAGAACCCTGTATTTTACACATCCCCAGAGAAGTCACAGAGTGTTAGATCAGGACTTCTTAGTGGCCAACGTGTGAGTGATTTGTTGTCGTCTGTTGCGTGGCAAATCCAGAGCTGTCGAAGAGTTTTATCCTAATAATTTCTAACCTCTTAATGTCATTAATTAGAAAAATGAAGATGTCACTGTCTTTATATAATTGAGGCATCAACCAATTTGTTAGCATGTCAAGATAAGAAGCACCTGTTACAGTGTTTTCTTGAAAGAAGGGGCCATACACCTTGTTACGGGACATAACACAAAACACATTAACCTTTAGGAAGAATCCCTCACATTCTCCACTGTTGCTTTAGGACGTTCTGTAGTTCGAAAGGAGTCATTTTCAGTCACTTCCGCCAAATTTTCCAAACAATTGGTTGTGGAATTTATTGCGCCCAATTCGCCCTTGTTGTTGATTCAGCAGGCTGCGTTGGTAAACGGCGAACATAACCCACCTGTTCTACAGACACTTTGGTTGTCTACCTGGACTTTTACCCTTACACTAACATCCCGTAGGCTTAAATTTATTTTACCAATCATAAATAGTCTTTCTTGTTGGTGGTAGTTTTCCAAAACGTACTTTAAAATGCCGTTGTGCAACAGTAACAGAATTCGTTTGGGTTGATTCAAGTACACAATACGCCTTTTCAACAGCATTGGTGGCCATCCTAACTAATTTCTGCTTACGTAACAATCAACTGCAGTGGTGCCAACAAGCAAACTAATTCATTAAACTTCCACAGTTTCTCAACAACATGGTGCAAACGGGTCCATATATCTTAAACAGTTTTGGTTTTATAAAATTTTGAAACTATTTCTTTTATAATAACCCTGTATATACACTTATATCATATATGCACTTAAATAATGTAGACGTGTTCCATTTATTAGACTAAAGATGAAAAATAGCAATAATATGCTTTATTTTACTTTCTAGAAAAATTTAAATTTTATTTTAAAATGGGTTCTTACTCCATATATTGTTATTATATGGGTCTAATATGTTTAGTCTGCTATGGCAAGTTGGATTATGCTTTAACTTAGTTTGGGCTCAGTTGGCAGCAACGAGAGATATAATGTAGGTGATTTAAGAGCTGATTTGGCATTTCCTGTTCACCATTTTCTTGAGCTCAAAATTGCCATGTGCTCAATGTTTGTTGCGTAAGTGTGTTTCTTAACACATGTATTGTGATTTAATTTGGTTTCTGACTTTTGTGTTTTTTAATATTTCATATTATTTAAAGGTGTTTGTGAAAGACGAACTGACCTTGTTTTGAAATGGGGTAGGTAACATAACTTAGTCCTAAAAAGGCAGCTGGTGTAAAGATTTTTACTTGAGGTAGGACAATATTGGCTACATAATGTGAGATAGCTAAAAGGTAGGTTACATAATTCACAAAAGTCAGTACGTAAGCAAAATTAAAGTTTGTGGACCAAAAGGAGAAGTTTACCAATAGAAAATAGTCAAAAAATGTGGGAGGAAAAGGAAATTAATTGACAGAGCTTTAAGAAAATTGAAGGAAAAAAGTACTCTGGAACAGGAGAGCAAAGACTTGAGGGGAAAAAAGTATGATTATGGAATTAATGTATCTCCTGTAATTGTAAGGAAAGCTCTTGTAAAGTTCGTCCAACAAACCGCGTAGTACCCAACATCCGTAACGGTTTGGTGTATTATGTCTCTTTGGGGGGACTGGGTAATCTTTATGTAGTTGAAGTAACAATGAGAATAGACCAGTAGGCTATATATAGGTTCTAAAAGCTCATATCTTTTCTCATACAGATAAACCAAGCCATAAGGTGAAAAAAGTGACCAAATACTTGGAGAAGAGGGAGAAAAAAGTTTTACCATTGCCAAGAGACAGTCTGGATATGAATCTGGAAAACCAAGGGTGAAGAAAATACTTCAGTATCACAACATGAGACGAACTTATTGATCAACTGAATGATGTGTGGCATTGACATCTGAAGGAGTTGCATCAACTTAGTTAGAAGCATGAGTAATAGTCTTGCAATGTTGATAAAAACAAAGGATACCATACTAAGTACTAGAGTTAAGCTAACTAAACTGTAAGAATGATTAATAACTATATTTAGGGTAAAAACCCAAAAAATAAAATAAATAAATTTCTTAGAAAGAAAATAGCAACTTGTAATTTTTTGACTTTAGTCTAATAAATGGAACACGTCTGTATAAATATATAAATAGATATATAAATACATAATTTAAAGACTTCCGTAATATATATATACATACAAAGTCTATATATTATATATATGTAATATACACTGTTAGAGAAAAGAGGAATATCACACCCACAGAACATTACAGGAATTTCCAAATTTTCGAATATCTTACGAGTTTTAAGTAAATATCTATTTTTTATTTACAGCAGCGAGAAAGTCTATGCTGTGCACTCACCCCNNCCCCCCAAATTTGTTTGTGGATATAACTTAGAAAAATAAATCATGCTATAAAATTACGAAGCTTAGCTCCGTCAGTAGTGCGTCCACCTACGGAGCTTAGGGTCCCGGGCTCGATCCCTGGCATGGTTGAGAAATTTATAATTGTTAGAATATGGGTTTACCTTCTCACAGTGATAAATTGGCGGCCGGGGATGGATTTTTGGTCTGTCCTAGATTTAAGATTAGAGTAATTAGTACAAAGGCATATATCCTGAACAGGTAGTAAGATACGTGGCACTAAAAAAAAGTTCGAAAAAAAAAGAATAGCACCGACAACCTACAATGGCATCACGTAACATAATTTGCAAGCCACTACTCTATTAGCTAGATTCAGGTCACAGACATGTCCAGATGGACACTAACAATGTGTGCATCTGTGCACAGAATGTATGCATCAATATTTCACTTTCCTCTTTCCCGCTCCACAATCATAATCTTTTTATGTCCTTTCTCGTCAAAAGTTTTTTTTAATGTTTTAGCTCCCCTTTGTAATGAATTAGTTTTATCACAACTACCAAAACCTATTTTATAAGTTCAAAGTTCAATTCCCGTGTCAAGATGTAATTTTTTTAAATTTAAATAATATGTAGATGAGGCTATAACAGTAATTAACAAATACTTATATTCGACATCATGTCGAGATAGATAATACTTTAAATACTTAACATCCGCCCCCTTTTCCCTCCACTCTATTAGTTCAGCATATCTGTATATAGTACACCAAGTGTGATTAATATTTTTATTGTTATTAATTACACTAGTGTGTTAATGATGAGAAAAATATAAAATAGAGGAAATGTATCCACATTTTTGTGGAGGGACAAAGGGAAACCATTTAGAAAGATGCACCCTGTGTTACCGATTAGGAATTTGAACCTTGTCCACCTTTCATCATTAAAATAAAATAAATGAGCTCTGTGTTTAAATCCAGTTAAGGCTAATTTAAAAATGAACCGACGCTTTAGTTCGGTCCCGGGGTGACTTGGTGGTCTAGGGGTAAGGTGTCGGACTTCTGTGCTGGGGTCCGGAGCTGAATCCTCGGTCCCGGCACAGATTTATCTGATGCCAAACCATTCCTACACCTCTGACAAGATATCTTGTGAATGTGGGGAATGCCAGGCCTCCACCGTGGTTTGGATCTCACGCTAAACTGTAGGTCCTCCATTTCATCTCACAATCACCCTACCATTACATATTAGCGTAAGTGCGTATATCCTGAACGGGTAGTAAGACGCGGTGCTAATAATAATAATAGTTCAGTCCCTGACTTCCAGTTTTCATTCATAATAGCCAGAGAAGAGGTTTTTTTTTGTTCTCACCAGAACGGACCGTTAGTTTCCACTTTCAACGACACAAACGCTATCTTACAGATTTTTCTCCACATTAGTTATGTTCAAACAACGTTAAATTAGGCCTGCATTCACTGAGAGATTGTCACAACGTAATGAAATAAAGTATAGTTCACCTACATGGCCTGGAAATGATAATGTAGAGTTTTGTGAAGTCCTTAGAAACAATTTCTAATGGAATGTAAGGGGTGGATGGGACACACTTCTGAATTTCTTCGACAACCATTTTGTGGCATGATTTAAATTTGTAATTATTTCTTAAAAGTGTCAAGATATGGGGTTGGCTGGTGTTTAGGATAAATATTTATATATTTTTCTGTTGTATGAGACTACTTGACAAATATAAATTGCCTGCAATGGGAATGAGAGGTTTGTTAATTAAATACTATCTTAAAATATGATTACACGTGTGTTTTGAATAAGGTGAAGAATATTGTGTGTGCTTAAGATAATTCTATCCCCTTCCAAATTAAAAACAGGGTGCTTGGACATCCCCATCCTGTTCCGGAACCCCTGCTGCCCATTCATGTTGTCAATGAGTAATTTACTGATAGCTGCAATTTGAAAATTTTGTTCCAATCTATAATCGACTTCATTCGAAAGTACATGCAACTGTCTCTTAACACTTATTTTACAAACCAAAACTAATTAAGAAATTATGTCTCGAATTTGTTTGACTAGCCCAAGTTTCTAAAGTATCACAACGGAGACAGTGGAGATATTTTAAAATGGGTAATTACTAGGACCAGAAACTTTATTTACTTGAAATCCAAGAAATATGTATTTAATTTGTGCTTAAAATTGGCAAAATGTTTGATCACATTTATTAAAAGATGTATTATTTGTTTATAAAGCAATAAATATAACCTTATAAATAAATATAAAACTACTAAAATTTGGTATAAAATACAAACAAATGACAATTTGAGCATTCTGCTGAATAATCGCCCCTTA
>CABFVZ010003197.1:60534-83587 GCA_902151445.1 Timema monikensis
TACCACGGGCGTAATTTAATGGCACAAAAGCTGAATCTCGGGCACATATCAGCACAAATGGAGCACTAACGAATGGCACAAGAAAATCTTTATTTCGAAAATGTGGCGGGCCAACTTGAACATCAAGCTGGCCCGCCACTTTAAAATCGTTACCACGGGCGTAATTTAATGGCACAAAAGCTGAATTTCGGGCACATATCAGCACAAATGGAGCACTAAGAACTTTTCTAATCAAAATCCAGATTGGATGTTTTAAAAAATGTGGCGGGCCAGCTTGAAATCAAGTTGGCCCGCCACATTAAAATCGTTATATTTTGAGTAATTTAATAGCACAAATGTTGAGCTTCGGGCACATATGAGCACAAACGTAGCACTAAGAACTATATAAATTTCAACTGATTTGGAAACAGTGGCGGGCCAACTTGATGCACGTGTTCTTGACACCTCACACAATAATACCATTCTTTGTTCCGCTCAAACACTGGTGTACTTCATTTTTATTTTCTATAGCTCCCCAATCAGTCAACAACAACGTTATTTACAGCATATTTTGGAGAAGGAAGAACGAAACATATTTGCACGGACGAAGTGTGTGCGGAGATACAAATTTGGAGAAAGAAAGTGTAACTAATTAACAACATATTATTTTATGTAATAATTACACAGATACCACGGGTCAGTTTCTTAATCGGAGTGAGTACGCCTCAAGTGCAGTGCTACACTAAATATAAGAAGACACCTGCCTCAATGCGAATAGAATGGGCTCGCTTCACATGTGATTGTGGCCCATTCGATTCTGGTCTAGGCAGGTGTCATCATGTATTTAATGTAATGCCAGACTAAGAAACTGATCCTTTTGGGTCCAAACTGTGTCTTCCTACTGCGTGGAGGGGCACAGAGGATTGATTAGGAGCTTACAGTTAGATGCAATTCCATGTCCTAATAATTATGTGTTTAAGCAACACTCAACACGATAAGAAAACGTGTTCCTAAGAGAGAAAAAAATAATTGAAAATAAAAAGTCACGGAACTATTTTGGTCGGAAGGAACCTTTTAGAAAAAACAATCATATTATTTTATGTTCAACATTGATCAGATTTTGCTAGGTTAAGTTTAATCAAGTGAAAGTTCGCGCTTCATAAATGAACTTTGTTTAACAAGGGGGAAGGGGGATGTTTGTTTGATCACTTTGTCACACCGCCTAACTACGTGCGACGTCACTGTCAATGTAGAACACAGCCGTGTTACGTCCCATGTGAAGGTTTGTTCTGTACCTGGGATAATGTTTTCTATGGGACACACGCAAGACCGATTAAAGTTGTCAACTGTTTGGACGGGAAAATAACAAACACAATTTAAAATAGCAAAACATCCTGAAACTTTAAAAATAGACTTTGTGAGCGATGGGGAAATTGCTCTGGAATCAGAACACACTTTTTTCCCACACGTCGAGCTACCCGTTCACGCTATAAGCATGTTTTGTGTTTGTTAAGAAATCAACAGCCTGACATGGTGAGTGACCGAGGAGTGTCCAGTCTACTGAGTGACCATGTGAATACAACCAACAACAGGTTATTTAAACATTATTATATGCTACACTAATAGGCAAGAGGAATATATGTCACTCTCATCTAGTTTGGTTTGTGGATAATGAGGAGGTCGGGGTTAGAATCCCAGTAGAGTGTACATAGGGTTTAGTTTATTGATAGCTTAATATAAGAGGTCGAGGTTAGAACGGTAGCTTAGCGGAAATTTACCTGCATTAGCGTGGAGAGAGAATGGGAAAATCACCTCTAATATACCGGGCTAAGGTTAAGACCTCCTTCCAGCTCATCGTCACTTGAAATCTAATTTAATGCGGACCTGACACCTTAGACGACAGGTCCTGAAATTAGCTTTACAGTTCTTGTTGTCAGCCTGTAGAAGTAACACAAATGTCCCCTCAGTCCTAGACATGTAAGCAGTATGCTATAGTTTGTTCTGCGAGTACCGTCACCCCAGTCCTAGACATGTAAGCAGTATGCTATAGTGTATCCTGTGAGTACTGTCACCCCAGTCCTAGACAAGTAAGCAGTATGCTATAGTGTGTCCTGTGAGGCCTGTCACCCCAGTCCTAGACAAGTAAGCAGTATGCTATAGTGTGTCCTGCAAGGCCTGTCACCCCAGTCCTAGACAAGTAAGCAGTATGCTATAGTGTGTCCTGCAAGGCCTGTCACCCCAGTCTTAGACAAGTAAGCAGTATGCTATAAGGTGTCCTGTGAGGCCTGTCACCCCAGTCCTAGACATGTAAGCAGTATGCTATAGTGTATCCTGTGAGTACTGTCACCCCAGTCCTAGAACAGTATGCTATAGTGTGTCCTGCAAGGCCTGTCACCCCAGTCCTAGACAAGTAAGCAGTATGCTATAGTGTGTCCTGCAAGGCCTGTCGCCCCAGTCCTAGACAAGTAAGCAGTATGCTATAAGGTGTCCTGTGAGGCTTGTTTCTGCAGTCGACATGTTTGGGCGGGATATTCAATTGTTAGAAACAGTGCTTACAGCTCTGTATTTAGTGAAAACCTCGTGGAAGCTTGGAAGTTGCCTGCTTACAAAGTGATTGTATATTCTTCTATAGCAGGATTGCATTGTGAATCAAGCTTAAGTTGAATGCCCAAACTACAGTATGAATCAGACTTCAGTTGAACGCGAGAGGAACAACGCATCACGTTAGAGAAACCGCGGCAACTGCCGGAACCTCCAGAATTGGACCACAGGGCCTGGTTTGCTGGAAAGAGGACGGAGGGGGGAGGGGGCTACGTAGTCCAAAATGTAAGAGCGGGAAGGAGTCTTCTCGTCTTTGTCGAGGTTAAGGTGGTTACTTTCATCAGTCCAGCCATTTTCTCTACCTCTGGATGTGACTCCACCAACCACACCCACTAAGACAGCTATTGAGGGGTACCAATGGAACAGTTACAAGATCACCAACAGATTTTACTGTCATTAAAATAATTTTAAATCCATTAGTTCTTTCAGATGTTGTTGAGGTGTAGCTGACATTTCCTTTTTGGCCGCTAAACATCTTTGATATTAATACGTATAAGATAAAAAGAATACTGTCCATAGATTCCTCTTTGCCGTCCACTAACACATAATTTGAACATTCAATCCTCAACTCGACTTATCCCCAGTTCACTTGGCACGATAACGGCTATATTTGACTGGACCAGAGCGTACTTCTCTTTAACAAGCAAACAGTGCGACGCCAAGTTAGGTATGTACAATTAAAACTATAAGCCTCTGGTATCATGTAACCATCGTGATGCTAACAAGAACTGTTCAGTAGACTACGTCAATATAGCAGGTGTGCCAACATGCGAACATCGCTACCAGAGAAAGAGAGGACACAGTCAATACATGGGATGCAAGCAAGGATTGGGACAAAAATAACTGCTTGGAAGAGAAACCGCTCAACTGACGACCCGGACATCATTTAATTACAATAAATGAGAAAAGCAGAGTTTAAAGAAAATGTACTCAGATTTTTCGCGGAGGGAGAGTAAGAAACAATTTAACACCTAGCTGTAAATTGAATCCCTATCTCACCCTCGCCAGTAAATGAGAGTAGACAAACTTGTCGTTTAGAACACGAGCCCACAGATGCAGGTACCAGTAGTGTCAAAACAAGTGTAAGGTTGTGCCGGTGTGTTCACTACAACAAGGGAGGCCGCTCTTCGATTCCTGGTTGGGTTCAATTAGGTGTTTTATTTCACAATACCATTTGTTGAGACGAATGATGGCAATATTATTTATAATTTACCCTCTTTTAAAAACAAGTCGGAAATAAGGGCTATGCAAGAGCCCCCTCTCACCCGACCTAAGCTTGTCATCTTGTCAGCCCTGAACACTAGATAGAAATAAGAGTCCCGTTAACGTAGGTCATTAGAGAAAATACTCTAGAAATATTGTGTTAGCTAGTCTCGTTAAAACTTTTTATCTTAAAACAACACATTCACTCTAATGCGCGTTTACATTATTTGAAAGTAGTCTTTTATCTCCAAAGAATAACACAAGCAGTAAGAAAAAAAAAATCCCTAAAAAAATGTAATTTCACGCCAAGAAAATTCCCCGCAATATCTGGAGAATGTCTAATGGGTCTAAATAAACGTTCAGAGTTTGTTTTTTATCTGTATAAAAATCTCTTATTCGCTGCTACGAATAGTCTCGAGCAGTAAGTGAACACCCTTTTAGATGTGTAATTTACTTGTGTTCGACAAAGGGCACGACGAAGCGTGTCCTCTGACATTAGAAGTCACACGGACGACTTCAAAAGAAAGAGAGGCTGAAGAAGTAAATTAATTCACCTTTACACTTCTACTTCACCTTTTAGTATGTAATGCGAGAGGCAGATTCTCATGCCGTTGACAAAAGCAGACTTGATATTACCCAAACGGGCGAGGCTTTGTCACGGGACAGGGGAAAACGCGGTAAGTCCACATTCTGGTCATATTTGTTATTTGTTGTTGGTTTTACGAGAATGAACGTAAATAAATATAGATTTCCAGCACGTCTTACTACCCATCCAGGCTACAAGCATGTATGGCATGTCCAAAAATTATTACTCACCCCATCATTATTATAACTTATACATTGCTTTAAGAGACTACAAATTTTGCTTTATTTAGAGAATAAGCGTGGACCGTTTCAAGAAAGCTCCTAAGCTAACACATCATAATTGTCGAATAATTTTTGGACACGCTGTATATTAATTAACCTAGTGCGATAAGGAAGGTAAAATTGAAAGCGAATGTAACCGTTTGCGTGCGGAAGGTGGAGAAAATCGCTCTCAGTACACTCGACCGGGATTCGAGCCCCGATCTCCTCGTCGCCGTAAATCCAGGCTAACGTGAGAATGACGCGTCAGAGCATGTGACCGCCGATGCAGGTTTCACAAATATATATTATCTGATAACAGAACAACTTTATCAGAGACAAGATACACTGTGTTAGCTGTTACGTGACTCAGCTAGAAGTAAGAATACGGTACGAAGGCTTTTTTTATATAGAATATAATAGTTTTGTGTTAAATATTAATACAAATTTAGTATATATATCTATTATTTTATAAATAATTATATCCGTAGTGAAAACTGCATTGAGTTGAACCATGAATCTATTATTTTATAAAGAATTATATCCGTGGTGAAAACTGCATATCGCATGAGTTGACGTATGAATATATGAACGTAGTTTTATTAACTTTGTTGTCAGATGTTCTTAACGAATTTTTTTTGCGTAACTGAAAGACGTCCAATCTTTCGGAATTAATTTGTATATGATTTATTTCTAAAATTAATTTGATAAATAGTTTAACTGTCGAATATTTTAATTTATAGAGCCAGATAAAGACAATTGAATCCTTATTTAAATTAGTTTTAAGAAAATACATAGTTTTTAGTGCGCTTTAAATAAAAATTAGGGTCCTAAAACGCTTCCTTACGTTTTTTTAATATCACATAATTTATCTAAGGTAAATAATCAAATTGAACATTATATATGTATTAATGATGATAGCATAATAGATCATCATTCGTCGTCACATTTATGAATTGTTAACTATTTGTAACAAATGAGTGACGTAAAGGGTAACTGGTGGGAGTCATTAATATTGTGACAGGTATTTTGGAAGAATCAAACCAGAACTATATATTTCTACTTTTATATATCCATTGTGTTCCAATAAACGTAATGAGATGGTCAGCCTCTAAAGTTGACTCTTAAACATCAAAAGTTAGGTGATACTCTCGTAAATGACAGCATGCATTTTCTAACCCCCGGGCTGTAATTTTTAAAGCGTGGATGAAATGTGGCACCAAGGTAACCCATGTACATATAAACTGAGTATTGTAGAAATAGACGTCTAAAGGACCAATTTTCTAACTATAATTTTAGTATTTTGTGGGAAAAAAGACCTTCAAATGTCCAAGCATACAAAAATTGGGTGATCTGGTGGTCTAGGGGTAAGGTGTCAGACTTCTGTGGCCAGGGTTCAATCCTCGGTCCCGGCACAGATTTATCTGATTTCCAAACCCTTCCTTCACCTCTGACAAGACATCTTGTGAATGTGTGGAATGCCAGGCCGCCACCGTGGTTCGGATTCCACGTTAAACTGTTGGTCCTTAATTTCATCTCACAATCATCCTACCATTACACATTAGCGTAAGTGCGTATAACCCGAACGGGTAGTAAGACGCGGTGCTAATAATAATAATACAAAAATCGGTGTATATTTATGCTACACACACACAGTTGAAAATCATTCACACATTCTTTTATAACTACCAAACCCTCAAAAGGGGTATAAAATAGCATATATGAGTATTTTATTGTGTGAATTTAATGGAGACATAAACCATTTCCTATGCTATGTGACTAACTCGTAAAACAGATCGGCCGACTCTTTATAAATATTGGATACAACTTCCGGTGGCCAAGTTGACCAGGTAAACAATCTAAAGGACATATAAACCGCCATCGACGAACATCCTCTATACACTCCCAATTATACACATCTAGCATCGTAGTTAACGCTCTTTCCTCTGGCAAGTTGCAGCGGGCTTCTGAGCACACAGGTAACTGTTTAACGCCGAGTTGGCTTTTGCCCTTTTGTACTCGGGCGACACACTTGATAGTACCAATCTAAATTCAAGACAAGCGCAAAGAAAGAGGGGGGGGTNGCTATTGTCAGAGGAATATTATCAACAGACGATACGGCGCGGGGAGTACAACTTCCGGCCGCTAGAAAGCACAGCGGAGCTACCGTAGAGAGGAGTATAATCGTCTATACTCTGGTCTATTGAGTCGAAGAGCAGAATGATAGCTCAAAGAAACGTTCACAACACGTATAAATAAGGCGGACAGCGAATGGAAGATATTGGTGAATCATGCAAACGAGAAGTGGGAAAGAGAGAGACTGAATTGCGCATAGAAGTGAAAAGAGAGACAGACAGAAAGTGCAGTTAGGGACAATGACAAACAAAGCACAAAAAAGCTATGCGAAACGAATATCTCTATAATAGGTAAGTAAGATATAAAATTGACGGAAAAACTAAAATTTTTTTTTTATTGAGATGTGGACAGTTTTTGACGAAACCAGGAGAGAAATTAGAATATGTTCATGATTTTTTTATTAGTACACTCAACACGAAGTTTATTAGTGACGAAGTTTTTATATTTCTAAGGTAGATAAGCAAAGATTTTAAATGTCGAAAGTTGAAGCTCAAATCTACTCTTTGACACCTACAACAACCTTCAACTTCGAAACTTATGAAAGAAGAAAACTTGGATTTACTACAAACGTATTTAAAATATCTCACTTAATATGTCATTTATCAACATGATAATTATTTCTATAATATAATCAGTATTATAACACAGACTACAAATTAAATGACATCTATAACGTAAGCAGAGATAAATTAAAATATGTCAGCATAAAATAATATAGTGGCCTTTGTTTTTACTCTAAACCTTTTCTTAACCTAGATGCACTTAATATATAGTTTAAAAAAATAAAATTTGTTTTATGTGATAACAACAAAAACCTTACATTTAACTTTAACTTTACCTCGCATGTTTGAAGTTTCACTTTGACTTCAGTTTGTATTTTAAAAGTGATCCTCCCACACACAACCTACATGATATTCTTATTTTATGTCCTCGTCTCATAACTCAGTCATATGGAAAGGTTTTGTCTAAAAGTGACCAGGGAGACAATTCATCCGAATGTTTACTTCCCTTAAAAGAAAAAGGAACATGTGGGGGTTATTTCGAGAAATAGTGTTACCGCACTATCGGTAAATCTTCATTCATCCGACCTTATTTAAACGTCTGAACAAAGAAAGTATGGGCTAGGGGCAGGCAGCTTTCTCTCTCTATGTTAAAGGATTGTGTACGGTAGAAAATGTTGTTTTTATCCGATCTAAGAGGGAGAAAGACCATCAGAAAAGAGGGGGGAGTGTTTCCGTTGTATTGGCAGGACAACAGTAACGGCGGGATGATGTATTATATTCGAAAGAAAGATACAACCTCCTCCTAGTACATCTTCCGGAAGCATCCGAAGAAATTTCTCGTCGAACCACAAGGAAAACGACAACCTTCCCTCTTTTTACTTGTCTTTATTTCGTTGTTCTTTTTATATCCTCCACGTTTAAGTGTTTCTCGATTTTTTTTTCTCCTGTTTACGGAAACCAAACATTGGAGAACTTTTTCTTTCTTCGCCCAATCATTGACGTGCGGATGAAAATGATAAAGATATCAATTGTAATGTAGGTAAAATTCATTCAATTAAAATCCTCTCATTAAATAATAGGTAACCATTAGTATTAACAAAAGTAACTTTTTCAATTTGCTTCAAGAAAGAGATAATATAGGGAGATAAATACTAAGCCTTCAATATGTTATAAAGTTGATTATTAACATATTAAATTATACACAACTTTAACAAATCTGTAGTTAGATTTTGGTAGAAAGAATCTCATTCTAAGTTTAAAAAAACACCTTTAGTGTTATCATACGTCAAGTCTTGTGTTCTTTAGTTGACACTTTTGGTAGATATTATGATACCGTGCCAATAATAATAATAATAATAATAATAATAATAATAATAATAATAATAGAGTGATTGTTATCAATGCTGATCTCAAAAGTTTGTATTTTCTAAAGGGTCATTCCTAATGGAGGTATTGGTGCAATAATATGCTATATTACAAAAGTTTATATTTATTTTCTTGCAAAGATATAAAAGCTTACGAAGAGCAATAAAGCGTATTTGTTTTAATTTGGTAGTAAAAAGTTTGTATCAAATAAGGGCAAAAGAAAAAATATTTTGGCTTATGAATGACTTTTTTAAATATTAAATATTCATACTTAAGAATGACTATTTTAGTGGTGTGATTTTGACAAGCAAAAAAGTTGTTTATTCTGGTTACGACTAGCAGGAATCGTATCTCATTTAACTTAAGATCATTTACACTATCATCATGATTCAGGGGATACGTGGCAGAAGGGAGTACCAACATAACAATATGGCTGACAAAAGGAAAAGAAGAACTCTTTACACCACTCCCAACGGTCGGATGATTCTGAAGGAAAATCAGCCTCCCCCTTCGCTTTCCCTAGGTTTTGTTTTCTCGCAACTCTTAGGGAAGGAAAGGAAAGGAAAGCGTTCAAAGAAATACCCAAAAGAGGAAACGATAAGCGAAAGGGGAAATGTTAAAGAATCACTGGAAGCATAGAAAACCTATAAAGACCAAGTTGTTGTGCAAAAACAAGAAATTAAATGGGAAGTTAATATGATCCTAACATAGATTTATAAAGAAAGACTTGTTTCATTTTTTATGTTACGTAATTTTATTTTTGAAGAAAGCCAAATTCGAATTGTACACCTCAAAATATAAACACATATGTTATATAGAGAGCTAAACTATTTTCAAAACTTGTGTATAGCAGTTTACCTGCTTACAGCCCAGGAAGTTATCTACTTACATACACAGATTACCTGCTTAAAGACACCGGAAGCAGAGACTCATTCAATCTACGAGGACGGGATCGGGTTTTAAGAAACTTTCCCCCTTCCCTCTCGTAACCTCTTGGTGAAGCATGTGGTGCCCATGCAGTCTAAGGTGTCAGTATCGTAATGGGCCATATTTCCCTGGAGGGAAATTTATACACACGATTTATAAATCGTTCCTCCATCCCCTCGTCAAGCTAATGTGGGTGCACCTCCTTGAACCTATCCTCCTTAATAATACTCTTTAGATTAAGTAGTTAGTCACCAATATATTAAATGTAGGCTACTGTGAAAAAGAAAAAAAAGCTTATCATTGAGTCAAACTAGTTAAAATTGGGTTTAGTTTGAGTGATGAGAGCATTACTAAACCAAATAAGCCAAAATAAACAAGCTATTTATATATATTAATCAAAAACAAATAAAATGTTTATTTTTATTAACATGTCAATTTCAAGTAAAAACGCGTTAAGCGATAAACACGGACCTTTGAAAATAACTTATTCAAGCCCTGTGCGGAAAATAATAATGGAAGGTCATTAATTTTATACATGGAGAAGGGTTGTAAGCTTTTATTTAAATTCTACAGATCCCTTTACTTGTAAAATTCCTCCAAATAATCTAAATACCCCGGTTCTCTTGGTTTCGGGAAAAAAAAAACCTCGTCCAAACAACAGACATAGAGAGATGACTTATAGCGAAGCACGAAATGGGGACGTCAATCGTAAACGGTGCGTGGGGGAGTCACACCCCCGCCATCGGCCAAAGGCTCCCCTTTCCCTCAAATAGTTCCACTCTTCTCCACACAGCTTCGCCACTCGCGCTCTTTAGTGGGGGGAGGAGGGCCATTCCCAACACGCCGCCAGTCATATTGGATAATGTCCCCCCTCCCTCTCGCCTCAACCTCCAGCACTCCGAGAAGAAAATAAAGAAAAGAAAAACCCATTCTCCACTAAACTAATGGAATACACCGGTAGTCTGTATCACCTAAATAGCCCCTTTTCTCTTCACCCCCACCACCTTTTACCATTTCCTTCCCAGCCAATGTCAGAAATATTATTTGAAAGGCATTGATATGATACCTCCAGATATTAGACCTCGCAGCAGGAGAAAAACATCACAGCCTAGACAGAAACCATGGCGATATTATTGAAAATATCTTTATACAAACGAAAGTGGTAACATGGAGCATGACGTAGTATCGTTAACGAGGGTAGAAAAAAAGAAATGGTTGGTGTGTAAAATAAAAACAGGAAGGCCTGTTATGAGCATTTATACGGAAAAGAGAATAAAGGGAAATGGTAAATATGGTGAATTCGACGTCCTTACTGAAAATAGACTGTGCTGCAATAACGGAGTTACAGCGATGGAAATGATGGTAAACTGAGGAAATATTAATAAAAGTTTAATAAACTTCGAATATGGTTGACACAACACACCATGACATCAGCCCTATGTCTTACCAAAAGCTTTGAGAAGGTTTTTTTAAAAACAATTGAATATGTAGTTGGGTGACCTGGTGGTCTAGGGGTAAGGTGTCAGACTTCTGTGCTGGCGGCCGGGGTTCGATCCTCGGTCCCGGCACAGATTTATCTGATTTCCAAACCCTTCCTACACCTCTGACAAGACATCTTGTGAATGTGTGGAATGCCAGGTCACCACCGTGGTTCGGATTCCACGTTAAACTGTAGGTCCTTCATTTCATCTCACAATCACCCTACCATTACACATTAGCGTAAGTGCGTATAACCCGAACGGGTAGTAAGACGCGGTGCTAATAATAATAATAATAATATGTAGTTGACTAAAGCTGTTCATAAAAATATGTCAAATATGAGAAACCTTGAACAACTCCGGGAGAGATAAACAAATGATGGATGGACCTAGCAGCCGCCCCACATTAGTGAAGATAATGCCAACAATTGTGGATAGAAGGTATCATGTGGTCGGCACAACGAGCCTTCCAGCCATAAATCTTAGTTTTCTAGACCAGAGCTGCCGTTTATTTATTCAAGTAGTTCATATGTTCGAACGAAGCTGAGTTTGACCTCGTACTAAGCCCAATGCTTCAGAGATAAATCCAACCCGGGACCTCTAGCCAAGAACTCTGACCACTAGACCATAGAGGCGTGGAGAAGTTACTTTAAATTCAGTGATTTTATTTGTAACTTTCGGGGACTGGCGCTAAAAATAGCAGGAGGGTTGCAACCGTTGCATTTTTGCAACATCCTATGATGTTTTAAATAATCATCAAAAACATACTTTATACATACATATGAATATATATATATAATATATACATATTAATACATAATATTATTACTGAAACAATATAATTAAATACATATTGGAGTAATATTGCATTTTTGTAAATGTTATTTAAATAAAAATGAAAATTACAATAATGTTTAACTGTTATAAAAACATATATTTAATTAGAAAAAATATAACAAAATATTGTAAGGCATTATTTTATATTTTACTGTATTATAAAGTTACCGATTAAGTTAGTTACTTCTACATTATTAGCGTATTTTATTTTAAACAAACGGCGTCAATGAGCTAGACGTATGACATTACGACTGGCGCCATTGCGTATTCACAACATTTTTATGGCGTCAGTTAAAACTCCGGTATCTCAGAAAATAAACATTTTTTTGAATGTTTGAGGACATCATACTACGCAGCTAGAACTAATTGGAAGAAAAAAAAACATGTTGCGAAAATGCAACAGTGTCAGTCACAGAATGTTAATGAATATATTTTTATTTTGTTTAAAACATGTTCAAAATGTAGCCTATAGCCCAAACTATTTCTTAAAAAATCTGTGCTTATTATAAAATATTGAATTGAGCTCCTCTAAAATAGGATACCTTGCCATTTGGAGTCATATGTTCTATCTTGCTCTAATGGATGAAAATATGAATGATTACGTTGCCATCGATTGAAAGCAAAGTTTTTCTTGCCTATTTCTCTCAATATAAAGATATAAAGAGCATTACCGTGCAAAGCAACAGAATAGGGGTAGGTGCACTTTCCGAGACTCTGCGGTGGCAACTGGGAGTGAGAAATAGGTTAAGATAAACGAGAGGGATAGATATAGATATATACCCACTACCATCAATCACTGCCTTCTGGATCACGCAAACAAGTACGAGAAAGCGTGAGTGGCGCAACTAGAACGTTTCGAGGAGATTTTGGTGTTTTTTTTAACTTGTGGTGGAAAAAAAAAGTGACTTTCTTGTTTTAAGAAGGATTCAACAATCTTATCCCCGTGAAACGTCAAACCTTGTGAGGACTCATCTTTAATGTTGGCTCCACGGGTGAATCTTAGCTCTGGGTGAAAATGATCTCATCTTAGCTCTGTACGACAGTCACCTCACCCTAGATATGGGAGACAATCTTCTCACCCTAGATATGGTAAACAATCTTCTCACCCTAGACATGGGAGACAATCTTCTCACCCTAGATATTGGTGACATGGATGACAATCTTCTCACCCTAGATATAGGAAACAATCTTCTCACCCTAGATATGGGAAACAATCTTCTCACCCTAGACATGGGAAACAATCTTCTCACCCTAGATATTGGTGACAATCTTCTCCCCCTAGACATGGATGACAATCTTCTTACCCTAGATATGGGAAACAATCTTCTCACCCTAGACATGGGAAACAATCTTCTGACCCTAGATATGGGAAACAATCTTCTCACCCTAGACATGGATGACAATCTTCTGACCCTAGATATGGGTGACAATCTTCTTACCCTAGATATGGGAGACAATCTTCTCACCCTAGACATGGATGACAATCTTCTCACCCTAGACATGGGAAACAATCTTCTCACCCTAGACATGGATGACAATCTTCTGACCCTAGATATGGGTGACAATCTTCTCACCCTAGATATGGGAGACAATCTTCTCACCTTAGATATGGATGACAATCTTCTCACCCTAGATATGGGAGACAATCTTCTCACCCTAGATATGGTAAACAATCTTCTCACCCTAGACATGGATGACAATCTTCTCACCCTAGATATTGGTGACAATCTTCTCACGCCAGTCCCGAGTCTTATCGAGTAACGGCGAGACATGGTGGGCTACTAGCAACACGCGTAGCTCGTGATAAGAAATGAACGTTACCTGACATAAGACTCCATTAGCAGGCACTCAGCTCAACCCCCAATCTGTCCTTGGCTCACACATACCTGCAACACACACAATGCGGAGTGATATAACTACACATGTGTATGTATGCCTACTTTCGTTGTTCTAGAACAAACTTTGGAACACTTTGAAAAATCTAAGAGTTCACTTTAGATCCTGAAGCTACTACTATATTGTGCTGTTCTAGGTTAAGATGGTTTGTGGATTAATGACTAATGGAGTTCACCCTGATCCAATCGGATTAAAATTAAATTTAGTGTGTAAGTTGATTTAGTTAATACAATCAAAATAAACAAATTTCATAATCCTAGTTTATTTCATTTTTAAAACAAATCTCTTACATTTATTTGCTCAATCAGATAAAATGCTATAAAGGTATTTAGAATGATGTAGTTTCAATTTTTCAAAACCAGAACATGCTTGCACGCCAATTTTTATTTAGTTCTAAGTGAGTTAGGTTGAAAATTATATTTTGTATTTTTTGTTTAGTAATAGTTCTAGCATATGATAAAAATATACCCTGTTTGTTGTCCACTATTTTGTAATTTCCACAAAACCATTTTGATCAAAGTGTATTTTGTATCTGATACATTTAATCAGCAGTTGATTCAGTTAGGGGAGCGGGGGAAAGGGAAAATAAGGGAGGTTCCCACCAGCCCTTTGAAGTGTCGGCTCAGTATACCAACACCACTAAATTAAAGGTTTCAAAAGGTGAATAATAATGCACCCCACACTAATTATTTGGCACACCGCTGTTTGGCCATTGCGTCATAACTTTAACCGTCTCCATGATGGTTTCCGGGCCATTGTTCCCAGAAATTAACCCCCGTGCAAGGTAATTGTGTTGAGAGAAACATGTCATTCAGGGGAAGTGTTGAGCTCTCAACAAATGTGCTCACGGGAGGGGAAGGTGGTTCAACCGCTGTCACCATTACCTGACCCTCCACAGGGGTGCCCACAGTTGGTATACTGGCGTTAAGTCAACATCAGATTCGCCGCACGGTTTGCACGCCTGAACCCTGTATCGGGTCTAATCACGAGCCCCAAAGCTGTGTTTGGTTTTACCACACGTTGGGAGATTTCATATTCTCCACTGTCGAATGCCAGTGCAAATCCTTCTACCTTGCCCAACACTTACTTAGGTTAAGATAGCCCTTTAGTAAAAGGTTGTTAAGGTATCTAATTAAAATCCCAAAGCTGCCAGAATTCTATTTACATAAAGTGGAGCTGTCTCTCATTACATCCTGGTGTGTAGCTACCCCAGATTACACTCCCATTCATATCGGCCAGCTCTTATGACGATCCTTACACGTCCCTCATTTCTCATATAAGCCGACCTTCATGTTAGACATTATTTTACCTTCCTATCATATATTACTTACGCTCACAAGTCCATATCGACTGTTTGTTTTATATTCCGTCTCCCATATTCCACTAGTAACATTCATACTGTATCCTTCATTGCAGTCTACATCAGCCCCCTTCCAGTTCCACACTAGCCTCCCTTCCTGTTCTTCATTGGCTCCCTTCCTGTTCTTCAATGGCTCCCTTCCAGTTCTTCAATGGCTCCCTTCCAGTTCTTCATTGGTTCCCTTCCTGTTCTTCAATGGCTCCCTTCCCGTTCTTCATTGGCTCCCTTCCCGTTCTTCAATGGCTCCCTTCCAGTTCTTCAATGGCTCCCTTCCAGTTCTTCATTGGTTCCCTTCCTGTTCTTCAATGGCTCCCTTCCTGTTCTTCAATGGCTCCCTTCCAGTTCTTCATTGGCTCCCTTCCTGTTCTTCATTGGCTCCCTTCCAATTCTTCATTGGCTCCCTTCCTGTTCTTCATTGGCTCCCTTCCAGTTCTTCAATGGCTCCCTTCCAGTTCTTCATTGGCTCCCTTCCTGTTCTTCATTGGCTCCCTTCCAGTTCTTCATTGGCTCCCTTCCAATTCTTCATTGGCTCCCTTCCCGTTCTTCATTGGCTCCCTTCCTGTTCTTCATTGGCTCCCTTCCAGTTCTTCAATGGCTCCCTTCCCGTTCTTCAATGGCTCCCTTCCCGTTCTTCATTGGCTCCCTTCCTGTTTTACATTAGCTCCCTGAAGGGCGTATTCAATTGTCAACATGGCGTCAAACCTGGTCTTGCATATTATATAATAGTGTTGGCTGTGATTATCTTCCAAGGTTTAGTGTAGGAAAGATTCTATTTTGAAATATCAGTAGTATTTTTATATTAAGATACAATATTATTATTATTATTATTATTATATTAAACATCATGAGTAAAAAGCACCCTTTCTTGTCCCATCCTTTCGAATGAAAAGAAATGAACAAATTCCCGCTAGAATGTCCGCAGTGACGGTGTGCCGCCTAGTAAGGTGGTGAAGGAGCTTGTTTTGTGTAGGAGGCACCTAGAGCCAACTATATGTATATATAGGATACTAAATAACGTGTGGGGGGAGGGGCGGATTGATTCGCAAATTATGGAAATTAGAAACTAGCATTTTCGGATGATTGAATCCCAGAGGAATGGGATGTTTATAGTATTGAAGTATTAACATGTCTGGGCTACAAGAGACATGATGTTAGTGACAAATTCACCCACCAAGCGCTGTAGTCGTTAAGTGAGTGAGATGAAAACAAAGTTTTTGTACGAGGTCATAAATGAAGGTGCGAGTAAAAGGGGTCGTATCGGTATTCCCATGAGAGTAGAGCCAGTGTTTGAAAAAAATCATCTCATTGCAAACGGAAGGGAACGAACCCCAGTCTCCTGGGTTTGAGGCTGATCCTACCGGAAGTGTGGAAGCGAAATAACGGGATCCAGCTCCGAGGATGTGATAGAAACTAAACTCGCGCGCGCAGATTCTAAATGAGGTTCAGTTTCCGGAGGTCGATAGCACGACCCAACACTCGAGAGAACAGAGCGGTCAAAACAAATAAAAACATCGTTGATTAAGTCCAACCCGAGATAATTGCACAAACCCGAAAAAAATATCTACTCTAGTCCTGCCGACAGTGAGTCATGAAAATTGGATGTCTGCACAAGAAGGGGGAGGGGAGGGTTGAGTAGCGGGGAGGCCCGCGCGGAAATTACTCCCGGAAACACCCGGAATGAGCCGGAGCGCCCCCACCCCGTCCTGCTCACACCCACATCCCGGAGCTAACCGGCCAGGGTTGAGATATACTGACGGGGGTGAGCGGGGGAAAATTGGGCTTCGTCGGTCGTGTTTTACTTCCGGTTGCACTTGCTAATAGGAGACGGAGAGGGGGGGAGGGGGGGTTTCTTTCTCAGTTTCCCACGACTTGAAAGCTAAGCCTTAAAAATGGATTAATATGTTTAATAAAGTATCATTACTTGATTAATGTTAATTCATCCGTGTCTGTCCAGAAGTTTCTAAAAATATATTTCCATCCAAAGTATTTCCTCCGAAGGTCTTGTTATTTGTTTTTTTAAATAATTAGCTAATCTATCTAAATCAATGCGATATTTAATAACCTAAGGCCTAAGCAATTACGTTCTTCTATTGGGATTAGCACTTTTCTGGTGTAATGTTGGCAGCTTTGTCGTGTGCGAGCGCGGGAGATAAGGTCTTGTATACAGTTTGGCAGCACGGTGTAAGCGCTAGAAGCACTAACGCGCATGCGCAAGGCAGGAAGAATAACATATCTCTTATGGAGATTTAGCCTGAGGAATGTGCACCTCGTCGCTGTGAACATTTTAGTGTTTTGACTATCTCCCCCTTATCGAAACCCTCGCGAGTCGAGACACACGAGCTGATCCTCATTAGTCCAGTTAGGTAACCTTGCGGTTTGAATTATTTTGAGTAACTGCCTCTCTTTTGATTGGTAGCTCAGAAGTGAAGATTAAATAAATATATAAAGATACTTTTTCAAACCTTGTGTCGACACAAGAGAATATCTTTATTTATATTATGAAATGAATACTAGATAATTGAAAGTGTAAATTAACATAATATATAGGATTTTTTGTTTGAATAAGCTGCAATATATTCTAAATAGTGATAAATTAATTAATTATAATAATTAAAAGGCTAGGATCAGATAAACATAATTTAATTGAAAATATTTACAAAACAAATAAATTTGATTACAAACGCAAATTCTAAGTTAACATTTAACTAAAAATATTCTTGAGTATGTGGATGTAATTCAATCAATTCTTTGTATGATTTAACTTGTATGCTGTTTTGTAAAGAGGCAAACACATGGACCAGGCATTGCTTTCACATTTCCACAAGAATGTTATTATTATGCAAGTGAGGTCAGGAAACGTGTGTATTATCTGAAGAATAGCAAGCATACCTTGCCTGGTTCAATATGGTGTAACTTTTTGGTAAGGAAATCTAATCAGTTACTCTTTATGTATGTAGTGTATTAATCACAACTTGTGAATGTGGAGAATGCCAGGCCTCCACCGTGGTTCGGATTCCACGTTAAACTGTAGGTCCTCCATTTCATCTCACAATCACCCTATCATTACACATTAGCGTAAGTGCGTATAACCCTAACGGGTAGTAAGACGCGGTGATGATGATAATAATAATATATGTATTTAGGCATAGACATATATATTATGTATGTAGGCTTATTTATATGTATGCATGTGCTATGGTGGTTTGATTAAACTTTTTATGGGCCCATATCTATGTTGGTATTGTTTTGAGATAATTAAACTAATTATATATATATTTGCACAATATTATTCATTACAATTTTGATTTGGTGAGCACCCTAATTTTTACATCACCCGCCACCATTGGTGGTTTTTCTTTTCAATTTATTCTAATTCTACTAAGAATTGTATTTTGGTGTCGTTAGGACCGTCTGGAGCCGCCGAGCCTAGATTAGGACAACCATCCGTCAAGGTCGGATTGGAGAGGTAAATGCATGTTTCTACTATCACACGACACTTGCTTGTACTAGAAATCAAGTGTGCTAGCTGGTACAATAGAAATGGGACTATAGTAGTCAAACGCTGCTGGTTTGGTACTAGGTCCTAGTGCAAATATTTATGGAACGTCAGAGATTAATTTTGGGTGCAGCAGCTGCATTAATTATTGATAATGATATTGAAAATTATGAGAGGGCGCGTAGGAAAAGAATATGGGCACGGGAATGGCTGTAAAGACGAAATAATGGTCGCGGGATGCTAAAAACTATACATTCGGGGTGAAACTAACTTTTAATATCTACCTGAATTTGTATTCATTTGTTTGCGGTGTGGTCAGAGGCCCCCTAAGCCCATAGTTGTCCAAGTACAGTATCCTTGATACACAAATCTTCTTTTTAGGCCTACGCACACTTTATATTCTAAAAAACAATCACCCAAGATTGGCATGCTATCAAGTTAATTTAGATTAAAATTGGGTCTGGAACACAGTTTGTCGTTTTTAGATGACATGTTTTTAATTAAATATATATTAAATATATTGTCATGTTGTGACAATTTGGTATTATATAAACAAGGTTGCTTAGAATAATTTTCTGCCAACAAAAAAAATCACATCCGATGACCATGTTGGCGCCATTTCTACCATTTCTCTACACACAGTCTCAGTGCGCATTGATTGGTCGAATTACACAGACAAGTGTCGGAATTAGTACGAAAATATCGCCTGTTCTATCCTCACAACTAGTATGGTAGCCAGTACCAAGTGGCAGAAACAGCATACTTTTTCTGATTCACACGACGCTAGATGATGACGTGCCAGAGCACACTGTATTTCAAGTACGAGCTAATGTCGTGTGATACGGGTATTACGCTGAAACTTGTTACCACCTCTTTGAACATTTTTTTTTATCTGCGGGAAGGTTCTATGACAGCCAGCTCCTGCAAGTTCTTTTAACCCTCAGCCACGAGAACGGACAATATAATATATTAGAGGTTGAATAGAGCTTCTGTTGCTCCCAATATACAAAGCCACACTAGAAGTGACGTCACATAGCACTGGCAGGTTTGTACCAATGGTATGAGACCTCATACAGGGGCAGACGCGGATTCGGGGGAATATGACTCACGCAAGTGTGGAAAAAATATTTTTTCTTTTCATGTACTAATATTTGTCGTAAATAGCGAGTAACGAACATTGTTCCGCGTAGAGACGGTAGACTACCACACATCAAAGAAGACTAATAATCGCCTGAGAGCAGTTCATTCACGAATACCGAAAATAGAATATATGTGGACAGAAGAGGTGGAACTGTAGGGGGGATTCTTTCCCCCTAGAAATAATCTGATCCTCCTTGGGATAAATCCGCTCCCTCCCACCCCCCAGATATATTTTAAATCCTCTGATATTATCGAATATGAAGCTGAAAGATGGCCTTAATTAAACTCCAAATAAAGTCTAGATGCATTCTATTGTCAAAAATTTGCCGGGCAAGACCGCTTAAAATAACTACTAGACTAGAGGCATCTAACTGGCACAACAAGTCAGGGGAGAACAATTCCAAATTCTTGATTTTCTGAACTTTCTGAAATAACTCAATTTTCAAAATTTTGTCGGTGGAAGGCCACTTCAAAGATTATCTACTAAAGGTATTTGATTATCGTAAAAAATTAAGGTTATGATCACTCTAAATAGCTTCGAGGGGCACCAAAATTTCAAAAATTTCTAGGTAAGGAACACTTTAAATGGCTTATACAAGAATCTAAATTTAAAAAAATCAAGGCGAAGACTACTTATAGCTTCTGGAGTGAACCATTTTTCAAAAAATTGTTAAGGAGAGCCACTCAAAATAGTTTATAAAAACTATCCGAGTTTAAAAAATTGGAGAGGATGGCTACGGTTTAAAACATAAATACGAACAAAAAATAT
Source organism: Timema monikensis (assembly GCA_902151445.1). Classification (NCBI taxonomy): domain Eukaryota; kingdom Metazoa; phylum Arthropoda; class Insecta; order Phasmatodea; family Timematidae; genus Timema; species Timema monikensis. The sequence continues at coordinate 81,068 of CABFVZ010003197.1, forward strand.
TAATGAGAAATTATTAAATGGCCTTAACAGAAATTTAACAATGTAAGTTAACTATGTTATTTATAATTATGACACCCATATGAAAATGATCTGGATCCGCCCCTGTAGGCCTACAGAGGCCACGCCTGGCCATACCAGAGGAGATAAATATCACGAGCGTGAGAGAGGGAGAGAGAATAGATCACGAGCATGTGAGAGATGAGATATACTGTATATAGGCTATATAACGAGCGTGAGACAAAGAGAGAAGATATGAAGATTACGAGAGTGAAGAGATACAAATAACGAGGGCGAGAGAGAGGAGATAGAGATCCCGAGAATAATCGAGAGAAGAGATACAGATCGCTAGAGTATAGCACGATCCTCCATCTAGTTTTGACTTTTTGTTGAAACCTCTGCATCTACTTCCTGTAGCGGAACCACCCCCACACCTTACAAGGTTAGTAAGTGAGCTATTCATTTCGTTAATGCGCCAACAAAGAGGAAAATATACTAAAGCGATGACACTGTGTCTCCCCCCCTCCACCCAGCGTCTTACTACCCATCCGGACTGAACGCATTCGAGTTATGGGTTGAAGATGAGGAAGAGAGGTTTTAAAGGGAAAGTAACCACACAAGTATGGAGGGAGAGTAAAAAAAACTTATAAAAAATATTCCTTCAATACATCTGGTATTCGAACCCCCAACCTTCACGTTGCCAGCAAAACCAAACTATATGAGATTATATCTAGTCTGCGTGCCTAACAATGTGGGTTAGTGTGTTATTAAATATATAAAGATCACACGTTTATAGTAAGACTTAGAGTGGGATTGCCATATTCCCCTTAAATATTTATTTTCATACATTCATACGTCAAATAATATTTTCTCCATCTATTAATAAAGACAGATAATATCAAGGACATTATATATTCCCACAATGAAGAATGAATTGAAATGTGAATGTAATTTCTAAGCCTTCCTACCACAATCCCACTCTAGTTGCGCAGGTTTACAAAATTGCTTTTATATTCTACTCGCGACTGCGCAGAAACCACCCATTCGAGACAAGCGCACACATTATTTTACAATTCTCATTTTCTCCCCTTAAACTCATCACCAATTCTTACAACTTTGTGTTTTTTTTTATTTGATTTAAAAATTAAATAAAAACAGAAGGAAAATTTTCTTCAATAGAAATAATCGTGGGAACGGTAAGTTGGGTTGTCCATGGCAGGACGAGGTTGGTAGTTTACCGGGTCGATGAGAGAGGGGAGGTGGGGGCATATAACTTGCATGCCGTCCCGACGCACGTCGCGGTGCCAAGGTAGAAATGGAGAAGGAGGGGAGAGTCACGGATGACAAAACGAAGGGATAGATCGACTCCAAGTCAAAAAGAAAGTGTTTTGCGAATTTACACGGCTGTTTTTTTTTTGTACGCCACAGTAACACTCCCTCCCTTCGACGCACGACTGGAGGATTTTAATTCGGGGGATCCCCCAAGATTTTCCCACAATGTGCTATCTCATCCACAGGCGGATGCTGAAGTATATTATTGAATTGGGTCCTTATCACCAGGAGGGGTAGGATATATTTAACGTTCATTATTAAGTAAAGTCCCAGGTTCTAATGATCGTTGTACTTCAGTTTCAGATGGATACGTTTATTGGGTGTTTGCTAGGTATCTCTATTTCTACAGAGGAATTTCCATACGAAGGACCTTACTTATTTGGCTGCTGGAAACGTTACTAGATCCCCTTTCACGTGTTCATACGTCAAGCCATGTAATCTGCTACAACAACTGTTGATAGATATTATCAATACATATAAAATAACAATAATAACATAGTAAAATGTTATCAATGTTGGATGCAAAGGAAAAAAGTTTGTAATTTCATAAAAGCTCCTTGCTATGAAAGTTTGATTGTAATAAAAAGTAAATCAGTGCATTTGCCATTTATGAATACATTTAAAAACTATCATTTTCGAGAAACTGCACTGATTTGTGACTGTTCGCAAGCAGCCAGTGTATATCATCCATCAGCCGGATGAAAGGTGATGAATGACCCTGTTCTCTGTGTTCCATGGCGCGAGGGGTTTGATCGACCGGACGAGCCCGCCACGGTACAGTACAGCTGCACTCTACCCAGCCATCCCCGTGGTCACGAGTCTAGACTACGCTTCCCGCCAAATACGTGCCTCCCCCCCTCCCACCTTCAACCCACAGGGTTGGAATACTTGACGCTGCTGACGCTATCGGGAGAAGCGGACAATTCAGGGAGTGGAGAGTTTTGATCATTTTAAGTAGTAATGCGAATATGTTCACAACTACTTTATTATGTTGGATTTACATACAATTTGTTCCTCTCGTAAGATGAATCCTGTAAAGCCGACCCTACAAACTTTCCATACAGCTATCAGCCGACCCTACAAACTTTCCATTGAGCTATCAACCGACCCTACAAACTTTCCATAGAGCTATCACCCTACAAACTTTCCATAGAGCTATCAGCCGACCCTACAAACTTTCCATAGAGCTAT
>CABFVZ010003198.1:0-46880 GCA_902151445.1 Timema monikensis
TCTCGCGTTATGTAATTCCCGTATATAATGTTTTCTAAGTTAAAGTAACGTAATTTATATCTTCGTTTTCTGTGAATAACGAAACTTTGGTAACCATTTGAAGGTGCCCATTAGGCCCTTACATTATTATTCCGTATTTAATTTCAAACGTAATGTTGTTGTCTCATATAGACTGAACAGTCAGGATAATGATTGGATCTCACGTTTCTGTTCTGTTAATATACCTGTGACATAATGTTGTTGTCGCCGAGCTTAATTTCCAACATATCTCATTAAGATATAATGAGACCATGTACTGTTATCTGCGCTCTTGTTATTAATATGAATAAACTTCTCATATTGTTGCTTTTAAATAATTCTAATAATTTCCCTGTAACTTGTTCCTTAGATTAAATTATTTTCAATGGTCGGTAGTAAGAGGACTCAGAGAGGGTGTAACACTACCACACTCTCTTTGGTATTGATTTTGAACTTTTTTGCCATACTTTTACAGAGCTTCAACTAGTTTTGTGGATTTGTATCTTAGAAATTTAGATTCCTGTCGATGATACGTTCACCAATTTTATTTATGTTGTGCTAAACCTAGATCTGGCATAGCACAAACATCATCTGCAACTTCAGTTGGCACAACAGTCATTGTCACTAAGTTTACCAAATCGTTTCCCTCATAGGTAAAAGGATTAATGAAGTTATGGAGACATTCCACAATGGAAGTTATATTTCTCCAGTAGCGATATTATGCTGCTTTGGATGCCTCATGTTGAACCTCACCCTTACTCATCACTTGTGGTGCCGTGCAATCAGAACAGTTCTTAGCTAGTGTTTGACTAGATAAGAATAAATTGTTTAGCATTTTTGCATTTTGTGTTATTCTTACATTGATTCCAAAGACATTTATAAGACAGTTTTCATTTTAAAGTTCTTCTTATGCTCATAAAGAACTAAAGGGAATATTTGTTCTTCCACTCATAAAGAACAAAAGGGAATATCTGTTTTATTAGAAGCCCATTTACCACTTTAAAGCTCTGCCAATGTTTCAGGATCACTTTGATGCAGCAATTTCATTTCTGCTATGTGACATGAGCACAATGTACTGTAGTTTCATAGGTCAATTAGGCAAAAAAAATGTTTAACTCTTTTAATGCCAACAACGGGGAGCTGACCCCGTTTGCATTAAAAACTGCACAAATAAATGACATTAAAGTAAAAACCATGCCCATATAGTTCAGCGCCATTTTTAACGTAAGGTTGTTCTCATACTTCCTTTTGCTAAAGTTTTTTTGCTTCTGGTATAACTGAAACTCTTCTTCCTCTTAAGTCACATCTTAGTTGGCCAATTATATTGTTTTTGAGTGTTTTTTTTCCAGGATTCCCACAGTTTTAAGAAAAAAGTTTTATGGTTTTCGTGTAACGCACTATCCTGCTTTATGAACACTTTGAAAAGCATTGTGATTAACGCATGCAGAATAATGATGTGAGCCTAACATGATTGATAAACTGGCTTTTAATCTAGCATATGTTGCACAGTGATGTTACTAAAATACCACTTTCAATCCATGACTCTGGAATACCAATTGATTCAATGCAATTTCCAATAGATCTTGATGCAGCCATTGTATTGTGCAAATCTTCTCGATTCAATACCCAATTATCAATGGAAAAAGCCATATGTAGATGTTGCAAAGGTCTGCAGATCCAATGGCTTTTTTTTTTCAGAGCCCCTGATATTTATTTGACTTTTTATAGATGTTCCAATATAAAGCACTGAATAGAATTATTATTTGGAGATGCAGGTATAAAATGCATGAAAGTTTTGCATGTTTATGTTTTGTTTTATTTACCATAGAATTGTGAGCAGACCAAGATATTAGCACTTAATTTGTTCTTAGAGTTTGATTTTATTGAGAACCTCCTCCAAGCATCCATATATCTTTGGTTGCTGTTGCTGTCAGACATTCGGACTTATTGAAGTATGCACATCAAGAGTACATTGGTCACCCACCCTTATAGCTGCTACAGTACAGCACCAGATATATGTTTTCAGAAATGATTATGTCTTCATTATCAGAAACGAGTATAAGATTTTCAGAATTATCACCCTCTTTAGTTGTCTGGTAATTGACTATCGTTGTTCCATGAAGAGTATCTCGCCCATCTGGACGGTCTTCTTGAAAATCTCTGTTGTCTACTGCAAAATTAATTAACCTACCTGAAACTGTATCAGATAGCAGGTAATTCTGCTCTGCGCGTTCATTTTTGCAATAAGTCTTTGATATATTGTTTTCTATATCCTAAATTCCAGAATAGTTAACAGAGAAACCTACAGAATGAAGACACTTCACAAGATTGGAGCTGAGAGTAAACTGGTGAACAGATAAGCCAACATAAACTTGTAGTGGAAATTTCCGCCTATGCTTGATTAAATTTTTAGAAGTTATTGTGACCTGGTGTTTTGATAAGCAATCAGACACCAGTGTTTGAGACAAATGATTAACCCTTGCATCAATCTCATTTACACGTTTAGCTTCTGAGGAAATACCACCTTTTCCATTAATACCCAGTTTAAAAAATACAGACGGTAGTTCAAGTATCCTCTCAAAGTCAGCGTACACACTTCCTTGAAAAGTCCAAATCTTAGCATTCAAATCTGTTATTCTATTTACCTTGGTAGCCGCAATAAGTATGTTAAATTGCTCTCCAAAGGTATCCTCTTCAAGTTTCACAATAGCAGCATATTTTGTGATTTAAGGCATACTTTTTCTGATTGATTATTATGGTTTGGAAGAGAAAATTCAACACATGGTATATCTTATTCAATTAAATTTTCAGTTATCTTCTAGACCTAATTTTTATCGATGAGTCAATACCATTGGAGTAGCATACATTAATGTAGGTATTGTGTGATTACACCATGCAAATTAAATTTCCTTCAACAAGAAACTTTTCCAGCATATTTATAAATTCAATATCTGAAGCCACTAAAGCTGTCAAACTAGGTGGTTCTTGCTTTTGTAACTTCTTCGTACGAATAACAATTGTAATATTTTTGGCCCAGTATGTTGCATGATATAAAATATCAATTGAATGCGCATCTCTTTGAACTGGTACACTTATTAAGTCTGACAAGTCATGTGCTGTTTTCGCTTAACTCATCTGCATCAATTAAATTAGAACACCCTTTATCATAAGAAACATGATATAATTGATGTTTACGAGTTTCTTTATCATCACAGAAAAAAAACAGTTCTTTCATATATTTTCATGTTTTCTAGCGCCGTGTTTAAGGTTTTGAGGTAGATCGTATGTATTTCTTCTAAACATTCCAATTCATATTCATTTTCAAATGACAAAAACCTTTTCTCCACTTTTTGCCGTGTTTTTATGTGTGTTACGTTCTTATAGCAGCTTGGAAGCCACACAATCCGAGGCTATCTTAGATTAACTAACTATTGTTTTCGACAGCTTTTTAAAAGTTTCTTCACTAGCATTATCCACAAAAGTCTCTTTACCTTACTTACTACACATCACACATGAATCACCAATATTTTTTCTCTTTCCCCCAACTAAGACATTTGTTCTTAATAGGGATAGTTTTAATTTAAATAATTTTGTTATGACCTTGAAAAATTTAAAAAATCATTTAGCCATTTTGTGCTGTTAATTACTTTTAATTTGATACTTAAAATGTTAATAATTATCTTTTAGGAAAAAAAAGTCTTTTCTGACATATTGAAACCAGAATTGTGGTCATTTCAATACTTTAATAATACGGGTATGTAAAATTTAGTTTAGGAAAGCCATAAAGGACTAAATCATCCCTTCCTCTTTTCCTGGTCGAGGGTCCAAGATGACCACCATCTTTTTCTGACTCTATACCTTACATGGAACCAAGTGGCACCACTTTTAATACTCTAGAACAAAATAATACATGGGACAAATTTACAGTACTCACCACCGGGACGACGCCCACAATTAACAATGGGTAATACGGGGGTAAAACTTCCCGGAAATTATCTATATTGTTTGGCCGAGACTCTGAGGCCCTATCTCTCCACGATAATTACGCCACTACACACACTAAAGTCATGGAATGAAAGGATACTAACCTGTCTGAGTAAGCATAAACCGGTTTGAGGTAAGGAACCAGTTATCACTTACTAAAATTATAATTTTAGAAACAAGCAAAAAATAAAATCAAAGTACTAAAATAGCCATTTGTTGCAGAATATCCGACAACAAATGGCTTTCAGTTTGGAAAGAATGAAGGAGTTAGAAGATCAAGTTAAGCTAATTCCAATTTTTCAGGTAATACAATAGCTATTATTATAATGCAGTTAACCTAATGTATATAAAATTGGTACGGTTTCAATAAACCATAATATTTTAATTTAAATTAAAATAAGTATTATATTCAAATATTCAGATATAGCCCTTGTTCGAATGTCAAATAAAATGATGTTTAGTTTAAAAACATGACAAGACCAAAACCAAACGGCAACGAACTGTTTTATCTCATATCATACTTTTTTCGCAACATGTAATTTTTATCTCAATTCAGCATTAAATTAGATAATTTAAGAAAATAAGGGTATTTAGGTGAACATTATTCTTTTAGTACATGGGTGGTCATATTTTAGTAAAGTTCCCTTATAAAATGTCTATACCATAATCTAACAAAGTTTTATATAGCACGTTATCATTTTTGCAAGTAAAAATATCTAGAAATGATTATAAAATGTTTAAAAGTTTTTATTTGTTCTTATTTCTCCAAGAAGTCAAAGTAACCTAATGTGTAACATATTCCTCCAAACAATAACATACACAGTTTTAGTAATTCCTTATTTTTCTTTTCCGCCTGTTTATGGTTCCCAAAAAATTCAGTTAGTCTACCTCCTCAGATTGGACATAAATTACACATTATTACACACCTTAAGTTAATACATTTAAAATTTAGAAATTTCAAGCTAAACATATATGAAAGATATAAGACATTTGGTAAACACGAGTATGTCACTAATAAATGAGGGCAGAAAAAGTTGAAACTGTGCTGTATCTAGCCAGATCGAACATGGTTGTTCTGATATCATTTTGTGAGCAAATCAAAGATTACAGAGAGTCTGATGAGTTTTCACTATACCCAGGCAACACTATTAGGCACTAGAACACTTTACCAACTCTCATGTGCCATGACCACACAGTGCAGTAAATTTTTCTTGGGAGTTGCTGATCTGCCACTGTACTAAATCCATATTTTTTGTTGGTAAGAACCGTAATGTTTTTTTGTCCACTCATCCTATGTTTTCTAAATATATTAATAGATTTTAAAACTTATTAGATATTTAACTCATAAATTATTGTTTCTAGGTTCAACTCTCAGTTTTGAAGGAAGAAAAAAGGAAACTTTTACTTCATATACGAGCAGGGGAAATTGTAGAAATCAACCGAGATGCTAAAAGCAAGGATGACAAAAGTTTAAACATACACACACGGTATTGCATTTCAAGTGCACAATCGAAACATGATCAAAGTCCTGAGAATATCCCATCAACATTACAAATAAAAGAAGGTAAGAAAATAACTTTTCACCTGAAAATAGTACAAGCTCAGTTATTTCTACTTCCGTTAAGTATAATAATTGAATTATTTGACAAATTTGAATCAAACGCACAAACTAGTTTCTATTCCTCATCTCTATAGCTACATACTTCTAAACCAGATCTGTTTTATACATATATATATATATAAGACATACATTAATCCATACGATGGATAAACACAATCATCATGCATAAATAAATTAATTAATTAATTAAAATATAGGTATGTATCACATATATATGTACACAATATAGAGTTGAATACAATACAAACAAATACGAATGGATCCGTCTAATACATTCACTGCAATAATTGCATGCAATGCCAACGCATTGCTATTAAATTCCTCATTTATAAATGTTGACCAATAACAAATATTGACTATTGAGTCAATCAATATACGCTTATACAGGGTGTTCCTGGTTAATGTCTAGGAAGCCTAAAAATTATAAAACTTAAACTTATAGTGCAATTTATGCTTGGATTTGCTAGTGTATATTATTTAAGGAAAAATAACATTAACTTTTTGAGAGACTTACTTATATTTAATTACTCTATGGCATTGGAGAATTATTGCGTTAAAACTTGAATAGTATCTCTTTACAACTAAAGCTCACAAAATTGTATTAATATATTTGCCAATATCTCAGAAACTGTTGGATTCATAAAAATATATTTCATATCAAAGTTTTTTTTTATTTTTGATAGTAGCCTACTACACTTTGGTAATGATAAGTTATTTATTATCTCAAATAGTTAAGGAGATACGGAAGTTTCTGCTTCTGTATAGTACGCTAAAAGCCATTTTATGGGAAAACGAAAATAGCCAGTTTATTTATAATCTTAATTAAGCCCAGATACGAATTTTATCAAAATCGCTAGAGCCAATTTTGAGAAAATCAATTTTTTTCTCTTTTCGCCCTTTCTTAAAATACTCTTAATTTTAAGTTTAAGCAGAAACACAGACAAACGGCATTGCAAAGACCCCTTTAATAGTTCGGGGGGTCATGAGACGTCGACATCCATCAACATTTCAGGTTAGATCTTTTTTATGGTTGAAATATTTTACCTTTTGTGTTCGAAAAGTTAAAAATATATACATATCAATATAACTTGAAAGGTAATAGTTTTATAATAATATGCTTCTTATAAAATATTTGTATTATAAAGAGACCTACATATTTGTAACAATAAGTAATATCAAATCTCAAATAGTTTAGGAGATATTATAAACAAAGATAATTTACGCATCAGACTGGAGCCCTTAAGTCTAGACCCTCTATCACTTGGTTGTTCTTTTCTTCTATATTCTTCCTAGAGCTACCTTTCACATTTATCAGAAGGTCGACTGTAACTGCAATTACTCCATGTGTCTCGGGGAATGTCCCCAACATCGTTAATCCGAGTTCTAATCGGATGTCCCAGAAGACCAGTCCACAGACCGATCCCTGAGGACAACCTTTAGTTAGTAACTTTTGAACCCTTGCTCTTGGGCATCTCAGGGTAGCATATCTGTTCCTACAGTAATCCTTGGAGCTCTTATATAGGCTTCCTAGACATTGAAACTCCCCCAGAATTGTAAACAATGCCGGCCACCACAGATTGTCAAAGGCTCTTGAGATGTCCACGAAGATACCTACCACATACTTATCCGTGCTGGAGTCAATAAGCTCCATTACCTCTGTAGACTTGCCTGTTCTGAAGCCATACTGCTGCTGGTGCATACCTATAATCTTCCTATGCCTAAAAAGCGTTCACATAGGACTTTTTCTCGAATCATCCCCAGTGTATTTAGCAGGCATATTGATCTCTATAACTTTGGAAGTTGTAGGTCTTTGTCTTCACCTTTGCTAAACACGATCACCTCACTCTGCTTCCAGATGTTCAGGATTCTGTCTTGAGTGAGGCATTTCTTTAATAGTCCATCAAGATAGGGATATATGAGGTCCGTCTTTTGAAGCACCTCAAACTTTATCCCTTCCAGCCCAGGTGCTTTCTTTTTCCAATTTTGGCAATGGAACTGATCACCTCCTCCGGATTTATTGGTTCCAATTTCTCGTCATTTCTATATTCATCCCTTTAAATTTTCATTCTTAATTCTTCCTGTTCTTCTGTTTCTCCCTCCTCCTTGTCATCAGGCTACAATGTCTTCATTAGAAATTCCGCAGTCTTCTTCCAGCAGGTGGTTATACTGCCGTCATCTCTTTAAGGGTGGACATCATTGCCGGGGGTCTGATCTTCCTTGAGGTTATCCTGAAGGGGATGCCCCACGGTCCCTGCTGTGGTTGTTCTTCTTTAACATAGCTCTCCCAGACTTTCCTCTTTTCTTCAATTAGTCCATCCTCAAAAAACCTTTTTCCTTCTATACAAGTTTCTAATAAGGCTACTTGACCTACTGGGTCTCTACACCTTTGATACCTTCTATGGGTCCTTCTTGCCCTTGCCCGTAAGACCTGCAATTTATCGTTCCATGGTTTATTTACAACCTTAGTTTCCCTTTTCATCATAGGTATCGATCTCCTCATTGCTTCCTGAAGGGGTCTCGTTAGCTCTTTGGCATTACTATTGACATCGTCACCCTCTGACACCAAACTCGGCATCATCAATTCTTTTCTCAACTTGTCCCAGTCTGCCCTCTATATGTTGTACTTATTTATTTCTCCTTCCTCATTTCCATCCACCATTCCCCCAGTGGTTATGTCAAAGACGATCAGATTATGGTCACTGATCGTGGCATTTTCGACCACTCTCCAGCCGTCAAACACGCCCATTGACTTGCTCGCTGCACAAGATGACGTCTTTGTTAGTCGACGTGCCATCTCTCCCTACATAGGTGGAGGGATTCCCTAGCTGGTTTGCAACCTCGAGTCGATGTGCAAGATCAGCTCCTCCAAAATGCGACCCTCTTTCACGATCTACCAATGTCATTCCTTCTATCCCCTCTGATCACCCTATGGCGGTGCTACATGGGGGACTTAGCATTGGTGCCCGCAGTGAATACAAGTGGGACTCCTGCATATTTCTCACATATGTGCTCCATTTGCTCTAGATATGCTTAAATAAGATGCCTGAACTGAAAATACAAGTTCACCACTATACACCTGCCAATGCCAGTTCCCAACTCCACACATGTTATCCACTGGTAACACAACAGTTCTATTTTTGTCACTGTAGCTCCTCGATTAAATATTCTTGTAACCACTGGCATGTGCGGAACTTTTCTACTTATGGTATAGGGTACAACATCAAGCTTCATTTACTCAGCCAGTCTACGTACTTCGTGCTGCATGGTCACACTTCTCATTCCATTTATCTGACCAACTTTGATGTTATTCCTATGCATTATGGATTATAAGTGTGTAAATAGCATTCGGGCCAAGGTACACTTGAATTGAAGGTTTTCCGACCGTGTGCTAGCACGAATTGCTTGTATATGTCTTCCAAATCGAATACTTCATCTATTCTTTTGAACACTTTTTCAACTATTCCTCTTAGACTGTCCGCAGGTTGATGGATCTCAGCTGTATTCTATCAAGGGACTCTGGAGTTGGGAAAATGATGCCCTTTCAAGCCCGAGCCTAACGATATTTATTCAATGCCATGTTTAGTGTATTATTCTCTTCCAGCCTAAACAGACGGAGCGTCTCATCGAATGTTCCTAATGCCTGTGATGGTATATTTTTTATTCCTTCCTTCCTCCATTTTCATCCACGGGACGTTATTTCCCTTTGTTTGGCTTCCTTTGCTGATCATCCTATTCATTACAGCATTATCTTCCTTTTTATTTCCATATCCTAGCCCCATTCTCCAAAGTTTCCAACTCTGCATACTAGAGTTTATTATATCAGCATAGCAAGGAAAGCTATCGCCATTATTGTGTGTGTAGATATATACACACACAAACATACACGAGTGAGTGCATTAATGGAATATCAGGTTCCGCCATGGTCTAAAGAGCTACTACCGCAATAGACTAGACTAACTATGAATGGAGGATTGCAGTTTTGTGCCACTCTGAGGAGTAGTTGTTTCTAATAATTTTGTAAGTTGGAACCACCCAACCCACTTTTTCCAACACACTATGAGAGATTTTTAATTCTATGATTCATTTGTTTTTCAGGAGTTTTATTTCTACTTGTATTTCAAATTTTAATTTTTAACCTCATATAAACAGTTAGTTCTAGATGTAGCTCCCACCTCCCCCATTTTCCATAATTTAATTTTAAAATCTAGATTCTTCATATTTTTATGTTTATTTGGAGTGGTCCCTATATCTACGAAATATGTTACCTATCACCTACCACAAAAATCGGTAGTTGAATATATTATTTTTGGAAATGTTGAGCACACCCCCTTCCCCCACCATTTATCCAACTCCCAGTTTGAAATTTAAAATATATAATGATTTAATTGGTTATTTTTATAAGTACTTTTACCTACTAGCCGCTTTAAATATTCTATCACTGCTAAAAGTTGTTTTTATATTTATAACCCCCTCCTACCCTATTTCCTGGGGTCCCATTTTAATGAAAAAAAGTACAGACATTATTATTTGGCAAGGTCCCTTTACTTTAATTCCAAATTTCAATCTTCTACTATACTGGGAATTGGTTTTTCTATTAGTTTTGGAAATTTTAAAGCTCATTTTTATAACTATCATTTAGACATTTCAATTTTTAAGACGTATTTAGTTATTTGGAGTTGCCTTCCTGGCTGACTGTCAAATATTTTTTTTTAGCACACATAAAAGGTTTTTATTCTTTGTATACCCCTCCCTTATTTCCCAGGGTCCCACTTATTGAATAAAAAGTTCTATACTTTTATAATTATTAAAAGGTGTCACACTAGTTGTCGTAGTCTTGAACACCACACCCACTTTTCTCCAACGCATCTTGGGACCCATAGTGTTGATGCCGTACACAAATAAATGTCACATTAATATTCTGTGACCTGATAAACCCCGTAAATCAAATTTCATATTAATTGGAGGACATCGAATTTACCACATCTCTACACCCCTTTAGACGATCAACACTATTGCAAATATTATCAAATCAATATTTACTTCAATATAAGTGACAACACATAATAAATCCTCAAATTAGTGCTCTATACTTCTAATATATATATATAGTGTTTTTAAATGGCAGTTTAAAATGACTATTTGTCATTTAGATATATATTGGATAAGTATAGCCCAATTTTTGTTTAAATTGGACATCTGAAAGGCCTTTTTTCTAGCCATAATCTTATTATAAGCAGTAAAAATGGCCCCTCAGACGGTATTCCTACGAATTTTAATGTATATGAGCAATGTTTTGTTTGAATTGTTATATTTCCGTAAATACATTATGAATATGTATATTGAAATTATTTATAATACTATTTTGTGAGTGTGAGAGAAGGAAGAACGTTGATGGGACGGCCACTCATTCCTCTTTGGAGACTTGACACTACCTTTCATTTGTTAAGATACTATTTTCAGTAATCTTGATATAATTTATAAAGAATTTTACTGATACAAAAATTTATAAATTCCTAAGGTTATTTTCTTTTTAAACAATACCGCCATCTTGTTGGTTAACCCATTAAAATAACAGTTAAGTTACTCCTTGACCACCTCAAGTTTAGATTAAATTTGTTAAAAAGATTAATAAAAAGGTATGTGCCATGAACATAATTATATTTATAATACAGTACTAGAATTAAAAAAAAAAAAATTAACATATTTTTTTTGGGCTCTCCCTATTTAAGAAACTTAACTATATTTTTATGTTTAAATTGAGATTGATACTTTATATCAAACGTGGAATTTAGCTTTATGTATATTAAAATAGTTTTAGTAAATGTTGAAACTGTCTTATAATGCCCTTCATTCACTTTATTTTATATTTATCTGGATAATTAGATACTAGAACGTAGACCTAAGCTTGTTAATTCCTATAAATAATCCAACCATTATTATTGAGAACAGAGATATTATATTTGCGCATTAAAGATATATTCATTATATGGTTCTATCACTCGTAGGTTAAATCTTAGTTGGAAATAGTATATTTATATATATATATATATAACATTATTATATTTAATTATATTTATATATATATTTCAAGTCTTATTAGAAATACATTATACATTATTTTATTTTATTATATTTCACTTTTATATAAGTGACATAACTTATTATATCATAGATTGAAAATAACTAACCACAAACCTTGACATAAATGTCCACTAATCCAGGTGTTAAACAGAAACGTAACCGGAAGGAATAACTTCCAATGGTGAATAAATCAAATGATCTAGTTGCTAATTTTGGCACCTGTATAATATCATTTTTTTATCTGTTATTTTTTTCAATGTACTATTTTTTATTTGTATGCTCTAGTAGCATAGCTAACTATCATGAACTTAATTTATTTTTATCCTACAATTATATTACTCATATTGTTATAAGTAAATCTAGCTAGGTCTAGGCTTAGTAATACAAGTCTTTGTAAGATTCTGTTCAGCTAGGTTATATAAAGTTTTGTATTTTTAAATATCTAGAAGATCAACAAAGCTTGTTAAGTTCAATAATTTTTTCCGGTATGATTCTCTTATCTTATCTTATTTAAACCATGTAGAAACTGTTTAAAAGTAGTCCTGAAACCCTTATATATAATGTATTATATTCAGATTAGAAGGGGACCTGGCGCTCTAGGGGTAAGGTGTCAGACTTCTGTGTTAGGGGTCCAGGGTTCAAATCCTGGTCCTGGAACGGTAGTATCATGTGTGGCGTACCAAAATAATTTTGGGGGAGAGAGTGTGCATTGTGATGATGTTGTCTTGTCGCAATGCTGTGTATGATGTCGCAACCGGGTTATTTTGGAATGTGGGACGTCATTGACCTATGAGTCATTGGGGTGGTATGTATGGTGTCATTGGCCTGGTTTATTCTTGTCCAAATTGGTTGAATCATGTCCAGTGTGCCCCATTTTATTCTTTTTTATATGTGTCCCTGGGGGGAGGAAATTATGTGGGAGCTTCTTTTTTATTTATGGTGGTAAGAGATTTTTATTTATTGGTAGGGGGGCGTGCAGCCTCCACGACGACTCATAAAATTTCGCCAATGTCTGCCCGTGAGGGCGGGAGCGTGCACGAGCATCCTCTCTCTACAGTTGTCTAACAGAGAATGTGAGCTACTGGTAATGGCTTCCTGATGCAAGCCTCTGATGGACCTCCTCTAAACTTCCACCTCCCTCCACCACTCCTCGTGAGCTCTGTGTGTCATTTACCCCTGGGGGCTAAAATGTATCGTAAGCACGGCTTGTAGCTAAAATTAGTGGGGTGCTGCTCCAGAAAAATTTCAGCCTTTGTTTTAAAATTGTGTAAAAGGAAAAAAAACATGTATAAAAAGAAAATTTAGTGAGGTAATTGATAAAATTATAACAAAAAAAACATTTTTTACTTACTTTAACTTAAATTGTTACAGTTCAAGCTTGATTTATCCATTTAAAAATGAAATCCATTCGTCTTGTTTTAATTTGCGCAAAAAGTTCAATAACTTTCTACTTGATCTCTGGATGACAATTGAGGAAATTTTTCTCAATTGAAAGTACTGCAGGCGCATTTAGTCTTTCTGTTAGATAAAAGAACTGAAAAAAATGGATCAAATAGAATAGCTGGAAGCAGAATAATAATCTAATTCTACACTCTTCTACACTTTATCACATTCAAGAATATGGTACACGGTTTTTAAGCACAACACACGCCGAGTAAAAAAACTTCCTTCCACCATCACGCCAGAGCCGGTACTGCGAGAGCAACAGTGCTCTCTCTACATGGCAGTCCTGCCTTCCTCCCCACTCCCCTCCTATTTGCGCATGCTCACAACAGTAAAACACCACGTCACTGGCACTGTGAAGCACACAGTTACAAACAAAGTTTTTTGTATCTTTTTCATAAACTGGGGGATTGCTACTAAAGTACTGACACTAAGATAAAGGAATATATATTGTACTACAAAAATAAAGAAAGAATTAAAGATAAAAGGGCTCATTATATTATATGTTATCTATAATATCAAGTTGAAATAGGGGTCTGCAGTTCCGCAGTGCCTATACAAGAGCCGCCACTGGTCATAAGTGACTAACGATTTTGGAAGGTATCATTGAACCGTTAGGGAAGGTCATTAACCCCCCCTCTGTGACTAAACTTGTTTATTTTAATCATACATGTTGAAAGTGGATACCAATGGCCCTATTGAAGCGTTACCAACGCTTGACTTAATAGTGTCCAGGAAAGTCCGTTGACTCATCAAGTTGTAGCCCTCCATGACTTTTAGGAATGATCTATAAACGTCCCGGCTCAGATGTAGTTTCCAACGCTAATTCGGGGGCCGTGTTTTCACAAACAATCTCTATTAAAACAGTTTGTTGTGTTTCTACGGTCAGCATGTACGATTGTAGATATCCTGACTACTAATATGGATTCGAACCTTGATATCTTTGTTCAAATGATTTGAAATTAAAATTTCGTTCAAAGAGGCAGGCATGAGAACAATTATTGTTTGTTAATCATTTGACAGATATATTAGGATGTAACCGCATTTGTGTGAGAGGGAAATGGAATAAAAGTCTACGAACATTAATGTATTAGTAATTAGCATTTATTCAAAATAATCGTATTTATTTTGTTGACCTACCAACCCTAGTAGGGGTTTAAACCACCCTACCTCCCTCCATTACAGGGAAAGATGTGTACCAGCATGCATTTGCTTGGGATTTAAATGAGTAATGATACAAGCATTAGTGTATCTATAAAGTAATTAACGTTTGTTGACCTCTCAACCCTAGTAGGGATTTTAACCTCTACCTCCCTCCGTCAGTGGCTGAGTTTAACATTTTGACTGCGTACCCACTGAGACAGTTCTTTCCACTCTTCAGCCGCGCAAATGTTTCCTGCCCGAGTATTTACGGTATTGTGTGTGTGTGACCAAGCGAGATGTGTACCAGCATTTGCGTGGGAGCAAGGTTGGAAAAAATAAACATGACCACAGCGGAATAATGGCCCTTCAAATCATATTGTACCACTTAGCGCCCAGAGGGAGGGTGGTAAACATCCACACTCAGCGGATTCTAGAACATGAATGACGCATAACAGTAAGCCCGTAAGTTTTTAAAAGATCCGCCCATTCACCGATGAGGAGACAAAATTATCGACCAATTAAAGGCCTTTACAATCCTAACGACATATTGTACCCCTTAGCCACCAGGGGGAGGGGAAACACAACCACGCTCGATTGATGCGTGAGCACTACTGATGCGTAACGTTAAATCCGTGCTGTTTTAGATGAATCGACCAATCACCGATGAGGGAACAATATTATTGACTAATAAGATGTTTACACTTTTACATGCGGCTCAACTCATTGAAGCGACTATAAATAGACCTTGAAATCATTACATTTGGTCATTATAACTCAAAATTGGGTTGAATAAACTTAAAAATTATTTTCGACGCACTGTAAAATTGGATTAATTCAGGTATGCTTTAAACCGTTTTGTATATTTTAATGGTAGCTATTTTGCTTATTTTGCGTTTTTCCTCCTTTGATAGAATTTCAAGAAGACGCGCCCCTGGTTCCTGGCGCTATCGTTCAATTGGCAGTACCCGATAGTCCAGAACAGTTGGGGTTATTTAGCGATGACCTAATTTTCTTAGTGGATAACAGCTGGTCCATGGGTAATTATGATTCTGTTTTAGATTTTAAAGAGTTGGCAGTGGTTTTTTTTACCATGTATAGTAATCAATATGTATTTATTTAATTGCAGATTATTACGATCCAAACGGGCTGGATTATGGCTTGGAGGTGGATCCAGAGCTACACACCCCTCCGCTCTTTGTAACTAGCGATTGGGCGGCAACACGAGTTAGCGCTCGCCGTGGATTTTCTACATTGTGCTCTGGCGCCGCCCTATGAAAGCAGTGAGGTGGAGGTGGACTCTACCGGACCATCGCATTGAAGCGGTTGGTGGTCTGCTCCTGGTGGCAGGCTTCAGCCCACCGGGCCCTTTTGCAGATCATGGAAAGGCGTTCAGTGGCATGCTTGGGGTGAACTGGACGCGATAGATCGCCTAATATGTAAGTAACACTTTTAACTATTAAAACTATCTCTTAAAGAATATATTCTAAATTTGTATAAAAGGTACCATCTACAAGTAAAAATACTTTAGCCGATAGCTTAGAATTAGACAGCTTATAACACAAGATTTATTTGCGTCCTTTCCTCCCCATACCACCGTTGTTTCGCTGACTTACCAAAACATTCTTTCAGATGAACGTTTCAAGAATAGCCAAAATAATATTAGCTCTTATATTCGTAGTTGGGTACATTTATTCAAGGTGTTGTAGAAGGTAAATATCTTTTTTTATCTCACTCATTGCAAACAATTAAATAAAAAGAGAGAGAAACTAATAATTAGAGGTGCTTTAGCCACTTATTAAATTCACGTCTGGAATGTGCTGGATCAAATTTTATAATATATGCATCCACCACCTTAGCTCATCCGATAGCACGTCTGTCTGCTAAACTAATGGTCCTGGGTCTGATTCCCAACATGACTGAAAATGTTTGTTTAGTAAATTAACAGCCAGTGGACTAGATTTTGTACATTTCCTAGTCTTAAGTTATACGCAATTTTTTGAAACTATGACATAAATTAAAAAGTAACCCAAGATCTAGGAAACAGTAACGTATACTAAATTAAATTAATATATCAAAGAAAAAAAATTGTTTTATTTAATTCTAAAATAAAGTTATTATTATTATTATTTTTACAAATAGAAAACTTAATACTGAACATTAAAAATTACCACTCTAAATATAAAATTACTTTCTAACATCCATATCTATTTCTTACCAATTTGTTGTACATGGTAAGACATCTTTTCATTTCCCGCCCAATACCTTATTTAAAGCTAGATTTCTCGTTTCATAAGCGTGGTGATAATCTTGTTTGTCGGTCGAAGTCGTAGTTAAAGTTTCGAGCTAACAGATGACGTTGGCATCGAACCATCAATTTCTGGTAAAAAAATATGTAATCACTACTGAACATTTATATGTATATGATTTTTAAACGATAAAATATACAATTTGTGTTTCATTCACATTTGTTTCAACGTTTTATAGTATATAGATATTTCTTACAGCCATTCAACTATACCGACATAATTTACGAGAGAAAATACTATATTTACGCATGAAAATTTGTTTGTGTGCCAAAGGTGCCAGGTTCAATTCCCGGCATGGATTAATATCTATAATTGGTGAAATATTGGTTTAACCTTTCATAGCGATAAATGAACTGCCGTGGACTATATTTTATACCTGTCATAGTCTTAAGTTAGATTATAACACATATGAAGCTATGACATGAATAAAAAGTGACTCGACTCTTAGCGATGAACCATCGCATTTGTTTCAGGATGTTTAAGTAGCCAACTATTTTTTTACAGGCTTTCAAATATATCGACATAATAATTAATTAGGGAAATTATAATATAATTATTTGCATTGTTGATTTAGCTATTTCAAAAACCCAATATTTTTTGCATGATAATTTGTTTGATTTATAGCGTGCAAGGACAGTAGTTTTAACGTACTTTATGTTTCAAGTGTATTTTATTACAAACAATTTGAGAATGTTTGTATCATTTATATTAAACGGTTAAATATAATATGTTTAGGAAAATTTGTATCAACATTTTATATTAATACCAAAAGTAGTTTGAAATTTAAAAGTAATAGATATTAATCGTAGCATTTAAAAAGGGAAAACATTTTTAAGTTTGCAGAAAGTAAAATAAATAATTTAAATTTAATATGATTTGAGCTATTATATTTAAAGTGTTTACTTTGAAGTTAGTTTGACTCGTGTTTGAATTCAAACTTTTGTGTTTTGGTTCAAATGAACTTTCGAGATGTGCAGTTTATTTTCCCGAGAAATTGATATGGTGCTTCACCCCCATCATCCATTCACTCCACTGTAGAAGCACCGCCTCCAAGCCAGGGAGACGGTGTTCAAACCCAGGCTGCGGCGCAGCAGATGGGATCCACGGTCCTCTCGCAACCCAAGGCGGTGGCGGGACCGTCATCAGAACCACAATTGGAAAAT
Organism: Timema monikensis; assembly: GCA_902151445.1. Taxonomy (NCBI): domain Eukaryota; kingdom Metazoa; phylum Arthropoda; class Insecta; order Phasmatodea; family Timematidae; genus Timema; species Timema monikensis. The sequence goes on from CABFVZ010003198.1 coordinate 17,760, forward strand.
AGTGGCCTGGTAAATAAGGTTGGTGGAGGGTTGTCTCAAGGTATCTCTCGTCGTATCGTCGAGGAGAGAACAAAACAACTGAGTTGGTTCCTTAATACTGGTAGAGAGGTTACCGTGAATCTTGGTTCTCCAGAAAGCGATCGGGAGGGTTTAAGTTGGCTTGAAGAGCAAATTACTCTTTTGCTCAATTGGCTGCAAGACCATGGTGTCAGCACCGATGATCATATCGGCTTACTATTGAACAGCACGGACTCGACGTTGAAACCTGTGAATGTCTCATTTAGGTGGACGGATCAGTTAGACAATCGAACCGTGCTCGATAATGTAAATTGCATTATGCAGAGTAATAGTTTGTTCTTAAGTACGGCACCACTGTACGTTAAGCTCAGCCATTTTAAGGAGCCTCGTGGGAGTGCACGCTATTGTGATACAATATCCCCTGCTAGCACATATAGCCGTAACAACCAATGAATCATAACGATTAAAAACAGCGACACACTTTGTCTTGCCCGTGCTATATATGATAATAAACGAGAGGCAGGCTGCATGGACGTGAACATCTTTAGTCAAATCAAAATGTGTTGACCTATTCAAAAACTCAAAGCAGAGGAGCAATGCCATGATACCCATATGAATATTTTGAATGATGGTGGACTAGCTGAACTGAAACATTTTAAAATATACCTCTCCGAATACATAGTCACAGTGTTCAGGGAACGTCAGGGAAGGCAAGTCCTATATGAGGGGCCTACCCCTCCCAAACATTCCTTAAAGGGGCACCTGGATTTGTATTTGTTACGACGATAAACAAAACGATTTCGATGTAATAACATCCTTGACAGCTGCCTTTAAGCACGGGTATTTTTGCCGTGTTTGTCGTGTACCGTTAATTAATAAGAATACGCACAAATGCAAATCCGCGTACAAAAAGTACCACGATAAAGTGGTTTGCACTGGAGGTTGAGCTGTGGATTGTAAAGACAGTGGACGTTGGTTCAAAAACATTTTTTTTTTAATAATCATAAAAGTCCCATTTTTGTGAGGTCAAATGTCGAGCTGTTATGTCAAAAAGAGTTGTGAGGTCTGTGGTCAATTTTTCACTTTGTAAAGAGCAGAATATACACTGGTGTTATACGACTTTTTGTAATGTATGCGAGACACATCGTCCCTTTGGTCATTTCTGCTAGATGAAGCAGGCCCCATCCAAGCCTTCACTGGAAAAGACTAATTTCTTGTTGGTTTTATATGATTTTGAATACAGACAAGAAACGCTTCTTTAAGGTTAACCAGCACGTAGTTACAAGGACATATTATGTGTGTCATGCAGGTGTGTTGCAATCGCTGCACCTAATAGGACTCGCATATACAAGGGTGATGCCACATTGGTCCAATTTTATGATTTACAGAGCAAATTAAAACCCACAAAATTTAAGGACATCACCTTTATATCCCAAAATGCCAAGGGCTATGAATAAATTTTATTTAAAAATATATGATGGAGGTAAAAATAAGGACTCCATAGCTCATAATGAACAGTGGGAAAATCATGTCCATGCGTTATGGCGTGAACCGTTTTATTGACTCGCTGAACTTTCTCCCGATGTCATTGTCCAAGATTTCCATGACATTCGGCTTGGACGAGTCTTTGGCCAAGAAAAATTTTCCCCATTTTTTCAATAAAAAAGAAAACGTGGGGAGGACTACTGCATCGGTTAGATGTCAGTTGAGGGAAAGGAGTATATTAAGAAGTGGTATGACGTTCTGACCAAAGAAAATTATGGCTTTAAATTTAACCAAGAGCAGGAACTGAATTACGTGAAAGATGTAGAGATACTACGGAAGGCCTGCCTAAAGTTTAGAGATATGCTTATGAAAAAAGCAAAGGCGGATCTTTTCAGATAAGCGTTTACGGTTACAAGAGCAGGCCATGTTGATTTGCCGCCGAAGTCGTCTTAAGCAAAATATCATCATTACCATCCCAGTGTGCAGACCTACAGTCACACGTCACTGTACAATTACTCTTCTGGGAAGCTCATCAACGCCGTGTCTCTATCCTTCATATAGGTAACGGATTTAAGGAATATGTATTAGGGCGACGTTTAGACGGTGATGTTAAAGCTGGAGATACCACCATCTTCTTTCAGTTCTGAAGATGTTATTCCCATGGGTGCCCTTTCTGTTATCCTGAAAGGACACCCCTATCAAGAACAGCCACCACCAGGTCATGGAGACGCGCTATGAATCAAATATAGCTTGCGTGCAAAAATTTAAGAATGCGATCTACACAGTTGTAGAGATGTGTGAGTGTATGTTTAATGCGATAAAACGCACAGACAAGGACTTGAAACAATTTGACCTCCAACATTAGGTGTACAGCAACCTACAGCACCTAAGTCCCAAGAACGCATTCTTTGGAGGGCGTACAAATTTTATTAAGCACTTCCACGAATAAGACCTATCTTGTGGAGAGAAGATCAAGTACTTGGACGTGTGTTCATTGTATCCTTACGTTTGCAAGTACAAAAAATATCCCAATAGCCAGCCCAAAATTCACTTGCAGCAAAATTTTACGTCTATTGAAAAAGTAAAAGGTATAGCCAAAGTTACCGTGACTCCTCCACGGGATTTATTCATGCCCGTATTGCCTACATGGATGCAGGAAATGAAAATGTCAGCACAACGATGAAAAATATCGCAGGTTGGTACCCATCTGAATGATTGACGAAATTCGGAAAGCAGTTGAGAAAGGTTACACCGTTGAAGCCATACAGGAAGTGTAGGAATACGATGCTTCTGTTTACGATCGTCAAAGATATTCTGTGAATTGTTTCACATGTACATTGATACTCTTTTGAAAACTAAACAAGAAGACAATGGAGGGCCAGAGTGATGTACCTCACAAGATGAGAAGTTAGCTTATACCCAAAATTATGATAAAGAGGAAGGAGTAAAACATGATTTCAATCCTGTTTTTAAAAACCCTGGTCTCCTCACTCTGACTAAACTCTTTTTAAATTCACTATGTGGAAAACTTAGGAAAAAACACGATTTACCACACGTATACGTTGTCAACGACCATATGGCATCCTCAAATACCTGACGGATCCATACATCAGCTTGGACAGCGCTAAAGATGTCATTGATGAGGTTATGTTCCTCAATTACAAGGATGCGGGTGACGCGTTACGACCTAACTCTCATTCGAGTGTTGCAGTGGCATGCTAAGCGACTGCTATGGCTAGGTTGCATTTATACAGCATCCTTGATAAATTGGGTGACCGCGTTTTGTATCGGGATACAGATAGCATTTTATTCATGGAACGCTCCGGCGATTGGAGTCCACTAAGCGGATATTTTTTAGGTGAACTCACTATGGCAACCGGAACGACTTTAATTTTTACGTTTTGAATGCGATGGTCACCGAAGAGGCTGCGGAAAGATACATACAGATACCACACAAAATTGTAAGAAAAGGTCTTGTGACTATGTCGGATGACCGACGATTTTAATACGTTGCCGTTTGGGTATCAGAGTCCTTGTAAACGCACTCGACACGACTAAAAGGTGGTCATTTAGACGGGCTGAATAATCATCTTTTTTTTCTTTCACTCTAGACAGTTCCATTGACATACCATTTATCAAAGATTTGAGATTTTTTTCATATTTTTTTCTGCATGAAAACAAGCATATGTTTTTATTTATTTTATGAACCCGGGTTACTTTTTTATATTTTTTTTTATTTGCCAGTACAATCCTCCACCTACCTGATTTTTTTCTAGTCAATTATTTGTGTATATGTATTTTAATTCTAGTCAATTATAATAAACTATTGTATCTATACAAGTTTGTATATATATTTTATTTTCTTTTAAATTGAAAACCGTCTCTATGTATATATCATATTTAGTACCGAGGCCACTATTCCACCTATATTGTGAATATTCACAGTATACTTTTAACTCTGTGTAAATAAATATTGTAAATATTCACATTATACTTTTCACTGTGTGTAAATAGATAGTGTAAATATTCACAGTATGCTTTTCACTGTGAGTAAATAAATATTGTAAATATTCACAGTATACTTTTCACTGTGTGTAAAAAACACTTATGCTTATGCTAATAGATATATATTCTGAAAATTGAAAAATTACACCTGGACACGGGAATCGAACCCGGGATCTTCGGATTAGTACGCCAATGCTCTTACCACTGAGATATCCAGGATTCGTCCCGTGCCCATGGTCATTATTCACTCATATTTTAAGGCAGAGTCTATGATGGACGTGCGGAAGTCGTCAGCTTATAAACATGTGATTATATAAGATCACAGCCATCAGACAACGCAGCCACCTGCGACTCCGTAGTTGAAATAATTAAAATATGAGTGAAGAATGACCATGAGTACGGGACTAATCCTGGATAGCTCAGTGGTAAGAGCATTGGCGTAATAAGCCGAAGGTCCCGGGTTCGATTCCCATGTCCAGGTGTCATTTTTCAATTTTCAGAATATGATATCGAAGAGGTGCTAGCCTCACTAAAATGCATAGATGATAGCTTCGGCTATCTGATTCACTAATAAATATATATTGTAAATATTTACGGTATACTTTACACTGTGTGTATACTTTTTCATGATTTAAATAAATATTATAAAAACTGTGTATGTTTGTGTTTTAACGTCTACACCCACACCTCCCTCCTATCCTATAAATACAAGCTCATATAGCTTATAAGCGCACTCTGCACACCCTGATCACTCATCAACTACAAAAATGACGAAGCATACGCCATCAGGATTTGCATATGTAATAGTCGATTCCGAAGGTAAATGTGCGAAACCTCCTGTTGTTTATAGGGGTAAAAATGTTGTGGATACCTTTCTTTATAAACTTGTTGAAGAAGAAACCATTATCATCGAGTGGAAAACCATTTAGGAAAAACCACGCCCAGTTCACCTGACCAAGATTCGAATCTCGATCTCCCCCGTCCTCAGCAGTCGAGCTCAATACGCCAAGCGCGTTAACCAACTATGTATATGTTAAATATATTATATCAAATTTTTTTTGCGAACATTAAATTTATTTGTTGTTTAAGCGGATAATTTGTTTAGTGTAAATGTTATATATTATGTCAGCTTATATAGTTTAATATTTAAAACGTAACAACATATTAATTTAAAATAATTTCAAGATCCTCATAAGTGTATTACTTGTGATTTTTTTGTTGTTGTAAAAGTAGATATATTATATCAAAATTTTTTTTTGCAGCCATTAAATTTCTTTTTTTGTTTAAGTGTTGTGGGAATAAATATTATAAAACTGTTATGCTTGCGTTTTAACGTCTACACCCTCTCTCTCTACTATCATAGAAGCTCCGTGTCAAACATTATGGACAAAATACTTTCTCTCTGGGTAGCAACCTAAGTCACTACAACAATGTTGCCATCTCCTTCATGTCTTTGATTCTCCAACCGACTTATTTAAGGTGTTAAAAATAATAACATTTTATTGGCAGTTTTTTTTATTGACAATCAGCGAGTGTTTAATTTAAAACATTCATAACAACAAACAGCCATATTATTTAAGTCTTTTGACAAATACATATAAAATGCATCTACCATCTAGAAAATGAGTAAGAGCCACCTTCAAAAGGGCACGCTGAGAGGGGCTAGAACGTATATTGACAATGTCTTCAGAGTTTTTTTTACCTGGCAATCTTACTCTTCCAACAAACTCGGGCACGCTGAGAGGAGATAGAACGTATATTGACAATGTCTTCAGAGTTTTTTTTTACCTGGCAGTCCTACTCTTCCAACAAACTAGAGCACAATAAAATTAGGTTCTCTAACGGTAGCACAATGTTATAACTTTTGTTATTCACAATTTCGTTTAAGCACTTAACACTGTTGTATTCCTCAGGTCTAACGCACTGCACAATACTTCCTCGTCCCAACAGGCATCCTTGTGAGCAGCATTTAGAGGTGTTTGATATTTGTGCCGAATAAGGTTGGAGAGCTTTGCGTAGGATCCGCAGCATTTAAACGGCATAATGTCAATTGGAGATGCAACAAAATAAACACTCGCTCTACTCACAAACTGCGTTCCCTCCTCTCACCTTTTTCAAAATGTCACAGGCAGAGTGCTACAAACACCTGAGCACGTCTAGTTTATTAATTCACTTTTAAACATCACACTTTGTCCTTCGAGATATATCATACAGCGTGCTTTAGATTTAAACCCCTTACAATCCAAATAATATAACATTTGAATAATTTTTGTACATTGTTAAATCCTCGAGATTTACGGGTTCTCCGAACTTTCTCCTCCGGCGGCGTCGTGAAGGATGGAGGCGAGTGGAAGATGGTGGTGGTGGAGCGCCCTCAACACACAACACAGCCACAACACCCCCCTTTCGGAAATTGTAAAATGCCCACATTATATCACACATGTATGACTCTTCGATTTTCTCGTAGTGTAGTACTTCTATCGCTCTTATCGTGTGACAGGTAGAGTCGCAAAACCTGATATAGCCTCGCTCCTCTATTTTGTAAATTACATGTCTATCACCACCGCCACACTGTGAACATTCTCCCCAGTCATATAGACACGCCGCTCAATCATATGACACACAAACATTAAATTAATATAGCCTATTCTAAGCATGGTGAGCGTATCTGAGAGTTAAACGTTCTGTATTAACCGCACCACTGCCCGTTGTTGTCGTTGTTAACTGCACCGTCTCTTAAATGCGTTCAAAGTTCACAATGGTAGGTGAACCGGGTTTTACTCCGGCGCAGGTAAATACCAGTTTTTCTCTACTTAAGGGGACCACTTGGGCCTATACCCGACCATGTTAACTTTGTACCTTTTTCTCAGGAGCTATTAAAGATATCAACTTGGTTTTTTTTTCTATTAATAGAATATAACTTTTTACATAAGCAGAACTAAAAGTTTTAGTGTACTTTAATTTGTAATATATATATTTATATTTTTTAACCCTTTAAAAGATTTATTTTCTTACATCTTTTTTATTTTATTTTTATTTAAAATTTTTCAAGACATTTGAAATATTTAATTTCAGCTATACAGAGCCATTAAGTTTACAAGCATAACAAATTTCAAGGTTGCCTGTCTTATATTATAGTTCCTGAGAAAAAGGAACATAAAGTTTAAAAAAATTGATTTTCGATAAACGAAGAAAAACCAAATTAGTGCATGCAAATTAGTTGTTATTACCATCTAGTACATTCCTGCTACATATGATGGCTCTTGGCCTTCTTCTTCCTCCTAATGATCTTCTAGTCTTCTTTTTAACAAATGTTTATGTCTTCTAGCCTTCTTATCCAGCTCTTTTTGAGCTTTTTCAGCCTACGCTATCCGCCGCCTATCCAGCACCTTCATCGCTTTCATAAGGTGTTTTCCAGGCCTCAGTCCAATTTCCTTGAATATCGTCAATTTACCAATGTGGCCATCATTGAATGTTGTCACTGCCTCATAAACACCAAATTTCAAGGTATTCAGTCTAACAAAAGTTTTTTTTTTTTTGGAACATAGGTCCAAATGACATTATTTAAGAATTCATTTACATTCTGGGTTTTGCCATGAACACATTTTTCCAGTAATTCTGGCTTTGCAAGGTCTTGAAAGATGGGTTTGATGAAACTCATTACATTATAAGGTAAATGAAAGTGTGCTGTGTGATCATAATTCTTATTTTAAAGCTTTGCTAGGTTGAACTTGCACCAAGTTGTTCATCGCTTGGGCACAAGGCATGTTGTGGCGTTTCGTTCGATGACAAGACGTGGAAGTACTCGGCCCATATGCCTGCTTTCACATCTTTACAAATTTAGTATTCCTCCTAATAGCTAATCCATAGAAGGCTTGTAGTTTTAGGATTGCAGCATCAGTTAGTCGATTTCTTCTACCAAGTGGAGTACCATCAGGAAGTTTTTTAGTTTTGGATTTAAGAGTACGTAATCTTGTCCCCATCCTTTCCTGTATATGGCCTATACACTCATTTTTTTTAAATTTCTACATCAGGTCCATATGGTTTACTCTCACACACTTTCATATATGCTTTGGTGTCACCATCTCCTAAATATTCAATACACCGTGCATTGTGGGTTGGCAGGGATCGTTCAAATATCTTCACCACTCCAGCTACCTCCATAGCCCCACTTGATCCATAAAAGTTTGCAGAGCATTCTTGTTAATGGATGTTATTTAATTTACTGCTACATGTGCAAAATTTATAAAGTATTTCTATATCCAAAACCTTTCCTGTGTCCAGGGACGTGGCAGATACAATTCCATTTAGAGACGAATGACCACGCTTCTGCCAGGACCCGTCTATAGCGACCGATAAATCTCTACACCCGTTATTTTTGAGAATGGCTCCATCAACAGCTTTATTTATAGATTGTTTGGCAACAGATTCTGATTTAGAAGCTAAAAATTGTTCACGAGCATGATATAGGTTTACTGGAGGGCTAAATTCATAATCCCGCAAAGTTTCTCGGCCGCCGCTCTGCCTTTCCCGATAGCTCGGAGTGCGTACACCAGGCTTATATTTAAATCATGCAGTTTTTTTAGAGAGTCATTTTCTTTAACTTCTATCTCCTCACAGTTATTAGTAACAGCATTGTGTTTGCAAGACATATTGCAAAATTATCTGACAAGCCAATCCAGCTATTTGTTTATTATTTATTTTTAAACTGCAGTGACAAATTTTGCATACTGCAACACTGTCTAATGTTGTCTCTAACCTTTTAAAATCAATGATGCTGTATTCAAAATGTTCTTCTTGTTCATATAATAATAGAGATGGACTTACTTTATGTTGAGAAGAAGAGGAGGTAGGCCTGGGACTACAAGACACTTCAAGATTAGGCCTAGATCTATATCCAGGAACTTGTTCAACATCTGGAGTACATAATATTTCTTTTGGTGTAAACCTATTCCCATGAAACTTTCGTTTCCTAATAATCCGCTTACTTCTTGGTATTTTGATAAATCAATAATTCACTTTATAAAATGTATAATTAATTTAAATACCAATTAATGCACTAAACCTTCAATAAAGCAAAGTAAAAGTAGACCACAACAAAGTTTATAACCACAAAAAACAGCTGGTATGGAGCTATAAACTATAACAGGTTAGCCAACATAAAATAAAAATTCCAAAATAATGTAAGAATTATTGTTATGCTATAAAATGGGATACTATACTAGAAAGCTAGAAAAATCATAATAAGGTCAAAATTTCTTTGGGACCTAGGTTAGAAGTTTTTTTTTTCAGGCACTTCTCATTATGATGTAATAATAATTTGTATACCAATTTAAAGGGGATATTCCATATAATCATAATCAATAATAGAAAAGAAATTGATTTTTTAAAATTTTTTGCCCAAGGTGTCTCCTTAAGAAGCGTAGAAACAATTTTGAGGGACCGTGAATATTTCCTTGTTTCTAAAGGCAATAATGAAATACTTAATGGTTCTGAACTGATTAACCATATGTTTGAAATACATTTAAAATATTTTAACATTAAGTTCAGAAGAAAGTAAATAATTACAAACTGATGTATAAAAATGTAATTCTTAAAATGCAATAATAGATATTAATTATATTTTATTAAGTATTATGGTGATGAGATTATAATCCTTACCAGATCATCTATAACAAGTCATTATGGCAAACACTAAATAGCCTTTACATGAAATTAATAATTTTGAGATACTCACTAATCTAATTCCTTTGATTAAAACTTCAATTTGATAAATATAAAAAAATGTTTAGAATAAAAACATATATATTTTTGAAATTACAAAACTGCAGAACCCTTCATTTAAATCCATCAGTTCAATTTCTGTAAGAAATTCTGAGACTTAAGCATCCTTAACTTAAAATTCTACAATACGATTTTGCCTTTATTAAACATAGACGGAATTAAAAAACCCCTATAAATTGTTTCATTTCCAATGAACCAACCATTTTTATCTCATGGTGCCCGCTTTATCTATGTGCTGTACTAACCGTGTGTCGATTGTAAGGGCATCTAGCAGTTTTTTGAAAAATTACAGTCCATCTATAACGTTTACACTTTACTTAATCTTTATAAGCATAAGAAATAAAACATAAGTCCTCAATATTGAGATACAATTCAGGATTTTCATTTGGGTTGTTTGTCAGTAAAGTGTCGGAAGAGAAACTCTTACGAGGACGTACAATTAAGAATTTCGGTGATATGATTCAAATTTTTAAAGGAATATAATTAAAGACTTTCATTTGGTTTGTTTATGTTTAAAATGTGGGAAGAGAGTCTCTTCCGAGTAGATACAAGTCAATTCCCACACATCATCATCCTTGATATATTCATGTCTCAAAAGTAGAGCCACCAAACAAGCGCCATCCCAAAATTACATCCAAATGAACTTATAGTAAGTCAAGGTCAAATACTAATAAGGGATGACGTCATCAGGGTTGCGGGCTCACACTTAATATATTTAGTAGAGTAGCAAAAGTGGGTGATTTGGAAGGGAACAGCATTGAATGATAGAAGTGTGAAACATTGTACAGTGATATTAGCTGCCGAGGGTATCATTTTAAGAGATGGGGCTGCTTAAAATTTCTCCCTGATCAGCGGCTATGGCGTCATCAATATGGCTGCCGCACATATGCTATAAACTGTATTATCTTGAAAACTGTTGGGCATATTTCAACCACGAGTTCTTTTAAGGATATTTGGGTATGTAGCTTATTAAACACGAATGGAAATGCCCACTGAATATTCAAGGTTTTGACTATTAAAACTAAAACATACATCCAAACACTGATTAACTATACATCTAAATTAATTACAACTAAACAAGTGATTAAATAAAATAAAGAGTCTTAGTTAAACAAACAAACTATAGAATACGCAATAACTATTCAAATATTAAAAACAGTCACAAAAATGTTCATTAAAAAAGTAGTCCACGATAACCATAAATGTCTAGATCACCCGTGTAGTCCATACAAGCCTCCATATGTCCCCTCACATGACACACTGTGATGACCCTCGATAAACGAACGCCGGACTGGCCTACCCACTCACGAACACGTCAACACACTCGTGGACACGCCAACCCACTCGAGCACACTAGCCCTGTCAAGGACACGCTGGTTCACTAACTTCACTGTTCACAACACGGACTGTGGACTCCCGGACTCACTGGTTGAGAACCAAGAACCGAGCACACCTGGCTATCGCTGACCATGTATATATAAGGGTGGTCCCAGCTAAGGGTCTGGAATCCTCCACTTCTAGAATACTACGATAGAATTAAAAGGACCCAGATCCTTTACCCTCCGTCCCCCCTAATCCCTCAGCCAAGTGAGAAGACCGCTGCATACCTGCTAGACAAGGAGGGAGACAGAGAACAGGGAGCGCAGCCAGGGTAAACAATGAGAGCGCTCTGGTCCCGCTTCTAAACACTAACCTCGTCGTACTATATTAATAGCGGAAAAGTGACAAAGAAGGAAACTTTTCATAGAAACATAACATATACATAAGTTATAGGGGAATTTATACAAAATACATAAAAAATATTAATTCTGTACAGTATTCCTTTGCCTGCAATTTTTTGTTTGAGTAACTATAGAGAAATAAAATATATTAAATTTAGTAAAAATGTTTGAGCTATGTGTAGGGTGAAGCAGATATATATGATGGTTTTACAAGTATAATAACTTTTGTATTTTCGAACAAAAATTGTTTACATTTTGTCATTAAATTCAGCATATTTTGCTATTGTTATTTACACCATGAAATAATTTTTAGAACACAAGCTAGGTATGGAAAATAAGGTCTTGCAAATGTCCACCATTTTAATTCACACATTGCTGAAGTCTTGTTTTGAACTTGGATTTCATTTCCACTCGTACAAAATAGTGCTTACTCGGGAGTTTCAACTTCGTGCTCATGTGACACGACTTGCGTTCGCTACAACGATGTTGGAAACGATTACTAATGACACTATCGTAATCATGTGTGATGAAGCTCATTTTAATATCTTGGGTTTCGTTAATAAACAGAACTGTCAGTATTGGTCTGCAGTAAACCCGAAGGTAATCCATGACCATTCACTTCACTCACAATGAGTAACAGTATGGTGTGGGATAACACATCGTGGGGTCATTGTTCCATATTTCTTAGAACGGGAGGGTCAAAGTACTAGGGAGAATTCTTATCACTATGTTTGTAACGTTTAAAAGAGCTATCCTGATATATTGTTTGTTCACTACGCTTAGGGTGACATTTGATATAACGATTGAATTGTGTCCAAGTTTGCTCTCCTGTATTATAATAACTAAAAAGGGATGATGTCTTATTTTAGAAATTAAAAGTTTTGGTGTTGTATAGTTTTTTATTTTAAGTAAATAAACGGTTTTTGATAGATATTCCACATGTTGTAGATTTTAATTTAAAAGCCTGACTATTACGTCATAACATGACAATTGCCGACACGTGAGATTTAGAGTACGGATTAAGATTTTATAGAATCTACCTACTCAGTTCCTCATCAGAAAGGAAAGTATTTCAAGCGACATTTCCTTCTTGAAGCTTCCTAGAAAAAAAAGGGGCGGTCATCCAGGTGCGTCTCTGTTGAACAAACTGCGCGGTCTTTTTAAACAGAGACGTAGAAAGATGTCACCATACCTTGCAACTTAAAACAAATAAATCTTATTACCCGCTTTCATTTATAATGTCGTGATTTTGAATACAAATGCGAATAATAAATTATTGGGAGGTATAATTCCATATCATTACCAAGTTTTTATGTTAAGAAACTTCCTCATATCTCAAATTCAACTAATGCAACTGAAAAATGCCCAAGTGTGGTTCCAGCAAGACGGGGCAACCCACTTCACATCATGAGTTTCCATGGTATTACTTCTAGACATGTTCCCACCACGCCTAATTTCATTTCATGGAGATATCCCATGGCCAGCGTGGTCACCCGATATTTCGGCGTATGATTATTTTTTGTGGGGTTATCTGAAGTCGAAAGTTTACATTGATAAACCACGCACTTTGGAAGAACTCAAGGTTGCTATCAAACGTGAAATTAGGGCAAAACCGTCATGCTGTATATTTTATTTTATTGAAAATGTGTATCTTTTTCTTCCTATAGAAAACCCAAAACATTAAGTCTTACATTCTGTGTATAGTAACATTTAAAAACATACTTAAAAACTTTAACTAAGAAACGTCTACAGACATATCCCTTTGCAGAGTTTGAATTGTAATGTGCACACTAAACCGTACTTCTTGTAACCACACACATTACTTTGACAATCTTTTATGCACTGAGAGCTAACAAATAATTCTCGCCACAATTGCGAATTGTCTGGTTGGGTTGCCCATATCGGCCATTATTTGTTCTGCAAATGCATCCAGCCCCAATTTTCTGTATCTGGTAAGTCAATGTAGCAATTTAGTTGTCCCAACCTATGTCCACTTTGGTAACAGCTGGGTAGAAAATGAGGCTTCAGAGCACTAGCCGTAGGGGTAATGTTCTCAATTTTCCTTTTATGGTTAGAAAAAAAAACTTTTGCGAACTTCATTGGCAGTCTGATATTCGCTTCTCACACAATAGCACATGACTAGATCGTTGCAGCTGGCAGTACACTTGATCAGGTCTCTGTTCTTGAGGATGAGATAGGAACTCGGATGCTTTTGTAACCTGTTGGAACTCACTCCATCGCTTCCACGTTGTACTCTTTCCACAACCTGCAAAGAAGGGGGTGGCGTCAAACCCCGAGAAAGCATGAAGTCCACGTAGGGCCTCTGCCTTCTCAGCACCTATATTTGTTGCTATTTCATGCACAGTGATGATTCGGAAATCTTTCCCGTACACACATTTAACCCACATGGCTTGAAGTCCTTCCTTCTCCATTTCATGGAAGAATGAAATGTAGAGGATTAAAACATCAATGTCCACTGTCCTAATACAGATTGTGGTGAAAATAGTTCTTACCGCACTTAAGGCGTGAACAAAAACTCTACTACTTCTACTCTCTTCTTGATCGAATGGTGTTAGTCTGTTGGTGTGGATCCATTAGTTATGAATCTACACCAACAGTCGAGAAAATTATGATATTATGAAACACAGGACTAGCAACTAAATTGTGGGCTGTAAATGAAAATAAATTAATTTTGTTATCACTACTGCCCCTAAATTGCTGCCAGTTTTTGGCAAGGTGTTGTTGGCTCTAACTTGCCATTCACCTGAACCTCAACATTCTCTAACGTGCAATTTGATACTTTCATTGTCGTAGACATCCTAAACAATGTATATTCTTGCTGCAGTGACTTGTTTGCATATTCTAGTATGTGTTTGTTAATCATTTCTACATATTCTGCAAATTTTTTTCAACTCATTGTTGCAGTATTTGCACAAGAGCTGGCCTATCGTAAATAACAGCTTGTAATGAAATTCCACAGGTCAATGAATGTCGTTGGTTCCTCTGGATTATCTACACATGCCATATCCCTGTCAATATTGATTTCAGAAACTTCGGTAGTGTCTGTGGGATTTTCCAAAATCTTGACTAGAGAAGATTTGTTTCCTTTTCGAAGGTAGCCGTTTGAAAGTGAAGGTGGGTACGGATTGTTCTCATGTCAGAAGAAAATATTAATATGCTTATCACAAACAACTTAGAAAACAAATTTACATCCTTTTTTAGATTATTTACTAGGGCAGATGACTTAATAATGTTCTTTCTACTTTCGAACAGAACGATTTTTTTTGTTATTCATTCATCCAGTTGTTTTTCATTATTTTTTATCCTCTTCTCAACCAACTCTTTTTACTGTAACGCTCCAAACTCTGTTATTGTCATAACATTGTGAATAGATTCAACAGAAAGGGCCACATTTTGCAAAGAAAACACTTCTTTCCCTACCTCTAAGAAAAGGTTCCCTATATCCTTCATAACTTTTTCGGAGCATTAGTTTTTCTCTCGAACAACTTCTGAACGTAGGAAGACTGTTCATCAAATAAGTCCGAAATACTAAAGTTTCTGACATATTTCTCAAATAAATCAGAAGGAGGTACACTTCCGGGCCACTTATCATCTATTTTCGCAGTTTTGTTGGGTCTGTTAGTAATCTAAAAGCTCCACCCTACCCCTTAAAAGCATTATTATGTTCATGAGCTTGATCCAATCCTAGAGCAGAGAAAGTCTTACAGATCTTGTGAACCACAAAATTATTTTTGTGAAACTGTTAATTAATGTGAGTATATATTGTCTGTGAGTTGTGTTTCTGTGTATCTCTTTCATAAATAGTTGAATAGTTGCATAGTTGTACTGATCCATAGAGATAAACCATTTAATCATTTGTTTTAAAGTTTCCATGCATAAATGATAGCTTAAACTTTGGTGTTTTATGACCCACATCAACAAAAGTAGTTCTAAGTCGAAACACGTCCTCCAGTACTTTAATGTTGGAATTTATTCTGCCGTTTGTAGCCTCCATAATTCTAAAGTGTGTTCAAAATATTGTAAATGCTTGTTCTATATTTAATAACCTGATCTCATTATGTACAACTTTTTCTCTCTAAACTATTCATGCCACGTCTACTGGATTGCCTTTGCCACAGCATACAGAGGTTGATCCATGGTGATGACTGGATTTTTCTCTGGATTCAGAAATTCAATTGAACAACTTATGAGTTTCATGCCTTGTTTCACCATAGCCACAGATTTTATATTATCATAGAAGAGTGTCATCAAGGTGCAGATAGATGTGTCACATATACTCTCTCCGCTTGCATGGAAAGCTGATCACGATACATATGGGGTTTCACCTTTCTCTAGAGTGCTTTCTAACCAATTCAATTCTTCCTCCAAGCTTCCTGAATTGTATTTTGGGAACATTGCTATGCATTCTTGAAATGTATCAATTGTCTTCGGTTCCTTGTTGGGAAGGTAATCTGTTGCTACAGAAGCAATTTGTATTGGTACTGATATAACTAACCATTTTTGTGATTTGTCTGGAGCAGAACCTGTGGTCTTTTAATACCATCATTACCTGGCTCCTTATGTTGAAAGATAAACTTACTTGTAGCATGAAAATATTCATAGCTTGTTTTACTTGTTGGGTTGTAATCAAGATTATGATATGCAGCCATTGTAAACAACCCTTTCATAAGATCTGGTGGGCGAATTACTTTCTATTCAGTGAGGCGTTGAATGGCAGCCTCACAACTGGAAGATGATATTCTCTGTAATCAATCATAAGAAATAGACAGTCCAAGTTTGTTCATAGTATCCACTAATTATCTGCGTCTTGTTTTGGAGTGGAGGCTCTCGATCTCTCGATCCAAATTTGATTTCATGTTAAAATCAATAATCTGATAAACTTAAAATGCTGCTTGAGTCGGTAGGTCACAATCGGTGTTACAGCCATTCAATAATGTACTTACTAGGGATAAAAGTAAGGGATTAACTTCTTCCATCTGACAGTTCTAATAAAATTTGCCATTGAATATATGGTGGCTTTGTAAGACACGTTTCCGTATAACCTTTGAAATCATGGACGTCATAAATACATCATCATCTTAACCATTGCAACTCAATCTTAATAAATCTACTATAGTGCCTTCACACAGTAACAGATACTCCCATCCTGTTTTTGAGAAATTCAAACCCCCAAAATCAATTATAAATTCTACCTGAAACCGAGTGTAGTGTACACTTATATATTATGTCGGATTAAGACAATCACTCATGCCATGAATAGAAAGTAGTCTTTATCTGCATCTGAAATATAGCGTTGAAACAAGGATAGCACTTTAAAAACTGGATAACCACTCCCAGCGTTTGCTCTAACTTCCTCTATATTCGTGAGTGTGTATGAAAATGCTATTCCCTTTATTTCCTGTAAAATTTAATTTTCAGCAGAGGAAATCTGAGGAATTACAGATATTGCAAAGATCCACCTTACCATGCAACTATGTCTCCTTCTACTAATTTTGCTGCCAGTATGCTATCACCTGTCTTAGTAACACACTGACATTTTTTTAAAATTAATTTTGAACTTACACGATGCAGCACTTTGTCATTGCTAGGTTCGCTATCGCAAAAGAAACAGACTTGTGGGAATTTTTCTGGTTTATCCTCTTTGGCCGTGCTGAAGTGGATTATTCTGAGGTA
The DNA here is from genome assembly GCA_902151445.1 of Timema monikensis. Lineage (NCBI taxonomy): Eukaryota > Metazoa > Arthropoda > Insecta > Phasmatodea > Timematidae > Timema > Timema monikensis. The sequence goes on from CABFVZ010003198.1 coordinate 34,967, forward strand.
AATGGTGTTTCTTCCTTACATGTTTACCTTGTTTCTTCTCTTACCTTTTTGACTTCTGCTCTTTTTACCTTCATTGCATTAAGTTTTAGTCCACAACTTTTATGCCGTTGTATTTGTTTTTCAATCAAATTTTCTACAATGGTTTTTCCTTCTCTCATTACACTTAATTTCACCTCTACTGGCAGTACCTTCATATCATGTAAATTTTTAATGTTAGCAGCAAGTGTTACGTAACGGGAATATTTACACCATTTCTTGGATTCAAATCCGAACATATTAGGCCTTCCTTGTTTTTTTTCTTGTATAATACACAGATATTCCAGTCCAGTGGCTTACCTGGAGACTGTGTTTAATGTTATATAATAATATTAGTTTCACCAAATCATTTTTTCCTTATTCTATAATTGTGTAGCCACTTATGCAGTTAATTAAACAAAAATTTGTAGGCAAAGGAATATTGTACAAAATTAATATGTTTTTTATATAAATCCACTTATGACTTATGTAATAAATGTTTCTATGAAAAATGTATTATCTATAATTTTTTCGATACTAATAGAGTTGTTGTTTACCGCAAAGAAAATTGAAATATGCCCGATGGTTTCCGAAATAATGCGGTTTATAGCATGTGTAGGGTGACCATATTGATGACGTCATCACTGCTGATCGGGGAGGAATTTTTAGTTGCTCCATCTTTTAACTGTACCAAGTTTCACACTTCTATCATCAAATGACGTTTTCTCTTGTAATGCTACTTTACTAAATCCTTTTTGGACACGTCGAATATGGCAACTAATATCATTGTACCAAAAGGTCAAAGGTCAATCTCTCCCAGCAGTCTTGTGTTTAACAATGAGAATCAAAATAAATTTTATTGTTTATTTTAACTAAACAAATTCTTGAATACTGTACAAGTTAATCATCTAAACAGACTCCAATACGTTTTTTTAAAAACAAGAGTTAACCTATCTAGCGGTGTAAACAAACCCTATGTTATGGAAACAGAGGAGAAAGGTGTAGACAGGTCGCGGGCTTGGTTTGACATGGTTCTAACTTACAAAATTGGCCAAATTGTTGTTATAGCGCTCTTGTATACTACATTACCGGGTCTATAAGGAAAAGTGACTTTGGTTGCTATCTGGTGACAAATAACAGAACTAACAGTTTTCCAGAGTTCTAACTGCAGTGCGTTTGTCAATAAAATAGTGACAAGGCTCTAAATGCATGTTATTCTTCTAGCACAGTCTATCTTGGCACGCGAACCATGTTAAAGAAGAAATACTTTTACTGTCCTGTTGTTTCGACGGTGTTGATATGTTGTGAGCAGGAGTTCTATTTTTATTTATTCGTGATTGTAACAAAAATTTATGTTTGTTGAGTTCTTTATTTTAAGTGAGGAATATTGAATCTGTAATAAGAACATGAGTGAAATTTCATCAGATTCACAGCAATATTGTTGCCCCTTTGCAAGAAAACACATCAAATCTTTCCCAATTGTCGAGTCCCATTATTGTCAGGCAGATACAAAATAAATATTTAGGCTCTGACTTGAGTATTTCTTAGATGTATTATTTGTATAAGAAGAAGTGTGCTGATAAAAATAATCCCCCAGTAAAAGAGTATCCTTACTATAAAATATTTGTCACCGAATTTAATCTCGATTTCCATATCCTAAAGAATGATAGATGTGATTTGTGTGAAAAGTAAGAAGTAGCAAAAAAGACAAATACCTTAACAGAAGAATTAAAGGTGGAATACAATAGCCATCAAACATTAAATAACACAATCCAAAAAGGAAAGAAGAAAGATAAGGAAAGTTACACTCCTGTCTTAATGTTTGATTTGAAAAATGTAATTTTGTGTCCACATGCAAACTTTATTTCCTTTTTCCACTTAAGAAAATCAAATGTATATAATTTAACTGCATTCTATTCATTTACTAAGAAAGTATAATGTGCAATATGACCAGAATTGATGGCAGGCCGAACTGGAAATTATATTGTGAGTACACTTCGAGGAATATTGTATTTATTAATTGAAGAAAATGATATCAATGACCAAGGGCGTCGCCAGCCAGGGTTAGGATATATCGACATATTTATTGAACTCTTTATTGCACAAACATATATATAAAAAAAAAGTTAGCCAATTCTAGCCGTAAAAATTCATTTCACACTGGGTACATATTTCTTTTGTTTAAAAGCTTAACCAAAACATAATCTTCTCAGGTTTTTTGTAAATTTGTCCAAAACTTTGTTTTTATAATCCTCGTAGTTATCTATAATAAGTCTCCTGTGTAGACACATTATGGCTAATCCATTAAGACAACTTTCTCCCATTGTACTTCTCAGTGAAGTCTTGATTCTTCTTAGGCCCCTAAGGGAACGTTCTACATTACACGTTGTGCAGGACAGAGTTATTAAAATTTTCAAAGTCTTTGGTGTGTCAGGAAAGAATGGTTTTCCCTCTTTTAAGACGTCAATAATTGTCAATCCAGTTAAGTTGACTTGTCGTGCCATACTTGTTGCCAAAGTTCGATTTCATGTTTTATATTTGGTAAATTATAAAACTGAGCAAAGATTTCACAGTTGTCTTTTAAGCTTTTCAGGGACATGTTTTGCATCTGGGCTGGGTGTAATTTTGATAACGTAAATGACGGAGTGTTTTCCTCAGCAAAGCGTACTTCAAAGGAAGCAATTATAGAGTCTAGATACGGTATGACTAATGATCTCTTCCAAAATTCTGAAGGGGTTCCTGCGGAGTGGTTACTCCGGTGTCGTTGTCTTCCAACAATACGCGGCATTGATGTTATGTACTCCTCTAGTCCGAGTTTTTTTTGTGATTTTAGTAGCGTCACTTATAATTTCATCTATGGTCTGTTCTGGATTGTCACGGTGGCACTTCAGTAATTGCACAATTCTTTCAATGTGCTGCAAGATCTTGACCACGTCCATTGTTATGAACTGGAGAACGTTTACAATGGGCTCAATCAAAGCCGAGTATTTAGATATTAATGTGAGACACAGGACAAATGAATCTTTTGAAGCAGCTGCATGGAGCTGAAAGGCATTTTTTGAGTCGTACTATTTCCTTCACGCGATAAGGTTTCTAAAGCCTCCATAATAATAGGAAAATTATCCTTAAACACTCTTATAGTTTTGTGTTTTTTGCTCCGCCTTGTTACGCAGAGTTTGGAAATATTGGGTATCATTTTCCTTCCCAAAACCGATTCTCGAAAGTATGTTATAATATCTTTAGTAGTTCCTATGGTGTTCCTAATTTCAGCAGCAATGAAAGAACAAAGCTCTTGTATATTTTTTTCACAGGATTGCTTGGACCCCACCATCTTTTTCAGCCATGGTGAAACAACCATCAAGTCCTAGACCGACACATTTCTCCGGATCGAGATTTTCTTTTTCCAAAAATTCTTCAATAGACTGTGCTATCGATTTTGCATCCAGGCCTTTCAGCTCAACAAATCTAACAAATTCTTCTTTGACTTCGTTGATTTCCTTATGGAAATAACGCACTCCTATCGATACTTGTTCAATTCCAGAAACGTCAGCTGTTTCGTCTGCTAAAATACTATATGATGCTGCTTTTTTATGTTTTTATAATATCTTCCTTGATAACATCCCCACACATGCTAATGATTTCATTTTGAATATCAACCGACCGATAGCTTGTGTTCTTTCTTCCGTGTCCAATAAGTTTCTTCAAAACCTCATCTCCCACATCAATTCGCAACTTATATAAATCTTTGAGGATTCCTTCTCCATGATGTTTGCCTCTCGAAGCCAAGTCATGGGAACCGCAAAAAATAATGCAGGAAATAATGGAAGTTATAATTATATTTTTGTTTTCCTCGATGACACCCTGGGAGTACCTGTTCAATTGCACATCTACAGGCACATTTTCCATAAATGATCTAGCGGATTCTAATACCACTTTGTGGAAATGCGTTTCCTAGTGCTTTTTGCACTGTTCGTGAGCATCCTTGAATTTACAAAATGGCCTAATGATAAATTATCTCAACACGCCTCTAAAAGACACAGGATTTGGTGGAAATAACGTGCAGTATTTACAAAAAAGCACCCTTTTAGTGTCGTGAATACGCTAAACATGGAGAGTACGTTTCCAACAATGAATAGTTGAATTTACTTTTTAAATGCTTCACGTCTTCCGCAAAGTTATACGTCTTAGGAGGAGTTCAACAGTTTTCAAGTAGGTCCTTTTTCTTTTCTTTTGATAATATCGGAGTCCGACCAATGAAATGACAAATATCATTCTCGCTATAACAAGTAAAATCAAGATCCGAAGTCAAGTGTTTGGATGAGCTTGGTATTGGTAAGAAAGATCCAAATTGCCCACAAAACCACCAGGAATGCGGTCCTCAGCACTATGTTCTTTGACTAGTTCCTGAGGCTGATTATCTTCCATTGTAATATTTATTGGTTTTTCTTCCTGTTCGTCACTGTCGTCACTGCTTCCATCAGGTTATTTTTCTTTTTAAATGAACTGTAAAATAAAACGTATCGTAATAATATCTGTAAATAACCGAATTAATACAAACATAGTTTACAAGTAGGCTACATCATCAAACAAAATTGTTTTAAAAAAACAACAAACTATTAGATACACTATTTTTTAACTTTGAACCATAAAAGAATAAAAATAAAGTACATACATGAGTTTTATTTCTGTCACAAAGTAAATAGGTACAGAAGGCCGGCTCCGGCCGAGATTGATTTTAGTTATCTACTCTCGACTCTAGTGCTAGGGCGGGCGTCTACAATATTCTGTGAAAATTACAATTTGAGAATTTCAATAAAAATATTTTTTATGTTAACTAAACGCGTTTATTTCTAATAAATAAAAGTCTATAAATTCGTTACTGAAAAGTACTTCCGTCGGTTACGGCATGTTCGAAAGGCACGATTATTATATTTCAAAGTATAATGAAGCCTCATTCTTAAATTAAGTTTTTTGTAATATGCCACCGCAAAACATGTACAAGGCATCGAAAAGTATATATTTTCGACTCTTGATAAGATATCCTATATACTACATTTAATATATTTTTTTCTAAAAAAATTGCCAAATTCGTCTAAAATAACAAAAAAAATTAAAACTTCGCTCCCTTTTTACATACCTATAATATTTTTGGTGAATAAATAAAACTAAACTTTGTCGCGTCATAAATACAAATAATGATACAAAATAATCCTTATTTTTATATACGTAGAGAATAAAATACAGTCACGGTCGCATCAAACCCTGTTAATGTAGAATACATCGACGGATTCTCTATGCACTTAACTAAGGATTATTTTGTTTAGATCGATTCTCGTTGCCTTCATGCTATGCAGTTGCCGTTATGATATCGATAACCGATAGTGAAGGATGCTACACACCTATAGGCTATATAATAATAAATGCGTCAAAACTGTGAACTTTTGTGACTATGTTTTATTGTAAGTAGGTAGGCACGTCTTCACTGTTAGTAACTATCATACTATAAATTATCAATTAGGTATGTAACTACTATTCAATCATATAGTCAGGTAGGTACAACAGCAAGCAACCTAAATTAAGTACTTACAACAGTTAAGAAATAATTTTTGTTTTGCCTTTCTTCACTGATGGGTCATATAAGAAACTTTAATTTATTTTGGTTTAATATACCAATAACTTCGATAAGATCGTTTACTCATTATCAAGTTTACTCATTATCAATTCCAAACCTAGCGTCACGCACTAAACAATAATGTATTTAGGTACGTATTTCGCCCACAATAAATAATAATTTATTTAGGTACGTATTTCGCCAAAGCGCGGGCACTCGCGACTGGCGCTCGACCGAGTTGAGCCGAGATCGTCGTAAGTGGGCATTTATGTGTGCGTGCGCTTGTTATCGCTCGTTGTATGTAGCCGGTCTTTTGTACCTATTTATTTTGTGCTTCTGTGCTCTCTATATTTTGTTTGTGGAATGGAGACGATAGAATAATAACTGTTATTGCATAAACAAAAATAACTAAATAGCCTTAATCTACCTAACCTTAAAAGTAGACGATGTATTAAAAATAATGAACAAAATAATCATACAAAGTAAATTACCAAAATTTTTTCTGATATCCATTTTCTTACTGCCTACTAGTAGCTGACTTAATTAAAAACTTTTTTTCGTTAATTTCATTCTCTATTGTTTTAATTTCACTCTGTTCACATAGTCAATTCCTGGGTAGATAGGTAAATACTCGCACACAAATCAAAACACAATGTTTTCGGTTCTTTTCGAAATCGAATGAAATGAAACAGAAATGAAAAATTTTGATTGTTTTTTTTTTTATTCTCACTTAAGCTCACTGAACGCTTTAATAGTCTATTCACATTCTAACAAATAAACACCTCATATTGTTTCTGATAGCATGCTATATGCAAATGGCGGGCGGGCTTTCATTTGCTTGCGCAGGTGTAAGTGTCGCATCACACGCACACATTTACAACCGACGGCGCCCGCAGCGCTGTGGGCGGCAGTCAGTTGTAAATCGTGTTGTGATCGATCTTTGCACAGTGCGAATTCAAAGTACGGACCGCGCGCGTTTATTCAAAGATAATTTGTAAGTTTGTAGTGGTAGTAAGAGTACATAGAGGCTCATTTTTATCCTAAAATTTTATTTTAGTTTGAGAGTGTAGGTACCTGTAGTCTACTGTACGCTACAATAGCGTAAGCGTAATAAGTAAGTACTTATTCTGTTACATCAGGCAGGAAATGTTATAACTTAAAAATTATCCCGAGCCTCTAGGGAGGGGGGTCTGCTGCCCCCCTGTCCCCCCTTAGCGACGCCCTTGCCAATGACTTAATTACATGGTCTGAATCATGTGTGACTCAAAATTGAAATTCGATTATGTCTAACGCAATTCTAGATTTCCTGAGAGACACTTCAAATATATCGTGTCACTATGAAGTACTCTGTGCCAAGAGGTGGATAATGCACGTAGTAGTATCAAAAAAGCCACGAACCACACTGATTTATTCTATCCACTGGGCCTGATAAGGATATTGAAACAGATGAACCACAGCGACCCTTATCGAGTAATAGAAATGGAACCCGATGGTTTCAATGATATCTCAGGAACTGCAAAACTATTAAATTATAAGACTGTGCCACTCGCCCATGTATCAATGATAAAGTTAACCAAATCATATCATGAAATTAAATACTGAGCCATGGAGTAAAAGAAAATTAAAAATTTGCCAATATAAAATGTAATTTGACTCCGAGTAGGAGTGTTGTGAGCAAGCCTAGAGGACTTGTAAGTGTTCTAAACATCAAACCAAAAGTTCTAAGGAAGAGTTTTGAAGATTAAGATTTGAAAAAAGGACATTAAAACATCTATCCCCTTCATGCCTCTGCAAGAACTACTCAGCCGTACCCAAATTATAGATTAAATAAATTTTGCCTGAGATTGTATATAATTTTGATGTTATTTTAAAATTAATACAAAAGTTACATTGAGTTTTAATGTATATCTTATTTTGTATAAAATTGAAATATAATTCATAGTTATAACTAAGAATACTTATTCGATTGCTTATACAATTAGTTTGACAGAGTTGTATGTGCAGTTGGAGCCTTGTAACTTTCCTGAAAGAGTCAAAATCATAGTTACAAGGATTTTCCGCTACCTCAGATTCAGCAAATAAAAAATAATTTTTAAAAGAATAATAGTATAAAAAGATTTAAATATACCTTTAAGAGGGCCTAAGAAACTATTTTGAAAAATATTCATAAATAAAAAAGTTATATTAAATTGAATCTCTAAATTGGTTTAACCAAAAGTATGGTTTATGCAATTAGAACCTTGTCAAACCAAGCCCGTGAGGTTCATATTTGTTTAACTATTAAATAGGTTCCAACTTTTCTTAAGATGTAGAGGTGTAGCAGGCAGAGGAAAAAAAGGTATTTGTTTCATCTAATCTATCTTTATTTAAACCCTAAACTAGTTAAAACTGAAATTAATCTAAGTATTAAATTATATAATTTATTTTAAGACCAAAAGTAATAAACATTCAACTGGGTAGCGGATTTACTATACAAGTAAATAGTACTAAATAATTTTAAGATGAGTAGTAATAAACATTGCACTTGGTAGATGTTTTAGGTAAATTTAATGTCTTAATTATAATGCTTAAAAGATTGACCGTCTATTTACTCTTGTCAAACTCCATAGTTTAAATCCCCTAATTGACAAACTATTTGTTATGAATCGCAGTTCTAGTGTCTGAAGATTGTATGAAGGCTTGAAAATGATCACTATCGTCAAATCTTTATTAGAACTGTCTAAGATCAAGAGTTCAGGATCCTCCAAAGTCCTTCAAAGTTCGAGAATAATACGAGTCCCATTATGACAGCGTTTATTCTTCTCAACAGGTGAACATTAGCTATCTTACGTTTAGGAGAAGAGATTATGCTACTCATCATATATCTTCTTATCTTTAGGAGCAGTATTGATTTTTTCAGTAGCTAGAAGTTTAGGTTCGGTGCTATCCTCTAACCTCTAAAAAATTATCTTCTTTTCTCGAGTCATAGCAGAGCGAGTATTCGCTCCAACAGCTCGTCATTTAGACGTTATCTAACATTTTGGAAGGAAAGGTTGGTTGGCTAAGTTCACCATCCACTTGTTCATGTCCGGCACAGAAACACAATGAATGTTAGAAATCGATGTGAGGTTTACACCTAACGATTAGAGCAATTATTTGGAAGAGTGAACTAATCAATACTCCCATATAATTTTGTATAGCACTCTTGATTTATCCGATAAACCATAAAACACTTGCACCACTCCAATAGGGTTTTAATTTTATACAAATTTATATGTGATGGCAACCTCCTTTATTAGGAATTTCCCATTTCCTTGTACGTCGATAAATATTTTGCAGTGGATAGAGAAACAAAGTTTTCAGCCTATTTGTGTTGATAGCATGGAGATGCCACTGTTTATTGGGTTATAACGAATGAAGCAATCGTGTAGTTTTAGCCAGATACCTTTTGTATTTGCATGCATAGTTTCAGGTATATGTTCTATGGTCTCTAACATATTCAACATTATATCATGGAGTTTTTTTTAGATTATATTCATTTTGAGGGTGGTGCCGAAAACGATAATGGGGGTAATAAATTTAAAATTTGTTAGACCAAGTAGTGGTAGAGGGAGACAAGTTTCATAGTATAGGATTTGAAAATTAGCGTATTCCTCGTACAATTTGGAGAATGAATCTTGATAGAAAACTAGGGTCATATCTTCGTAACATGACTTAATTCAAGAAGAGTTTTACTGATAGAAAATACTTCTATATATAGCCATCGTATTGTTTCTAACAGTCTGTATAGCAAAAATACCATAACGTGGATTTTCAAGAAGAACCGCTATTTTTATACTCCAATAATGTTGTGTAGAACATTTGAGTACTCATACAGTTCTTAAGTGAAAAAAGCAGATCGGTGATTCTCTCACTATTGAAGAAATTTGGTTGATTTAATTTATTGAATCATCATTCTTGATATGAAATAAAAGCCATGAAAATATACCTAGTTCTATTATAGAAGGTGTCTCTATAGCAGTAGGTGCTACTATATGTAAGGTATTATACTATTTCGTTAACCGGACAATTGCTAACAGCTTTTTCACATTTATGAATATCCGAGATTAGTCTTCGGCGAATCCTAATACGAGCTTTAGAGGAAATCATAAATCATAGATACCTGAAGTGGCATGAACATTCACACCTAGCCCCATCATGCATTTACCAGGTATAACTATTCTCCATTCCATATACAACGTGTATCTAAAACATTGCATCAAACTTTGGCAGGCTATTCCTTGGGTGAAAATATAATAATTCACATCAGAAACCTAGGGTCCATCTTGAATATTAAGGGTGTTATACACCTCTAAATATAGAGCTAAAAACGACTATTGTGTGAAATATTATGAAAACTGACTAAGGTATTACCATGAATCTTTGTATACTACTTATTGAAACCTTTATCATTAATAAACTAAATGTGCTCTTACCGTTACCCACCCACATCATGTAAAAAAAGGGGGGGGGGGGTTGTAACACTTTTTTCTGCAATAAAATATGTCAGAGTAAATATTACTAATTTTGACTTAAGATTACAAAACAATGATTAAAAATTAACCAAAAAAAAGGTGCCTTGGAGAAACTGTCTAGCTTTTTCCGTTTTCGAGACAATCACACAAGTTGAGCTCAGAGACAAGTGTAAATTCCTGCCAGGTAGGCAACCAGAATCGCAGTGTTACTTCGCACTGCAGTCGTTTAACCATTTTTACCGGCACGTGTGACTATGTATCACGTTCATTTGGTAAACAAGGCTGGTTTGTGTGAAATGATGGAGAGACTCAGATACTTTTCCTTCTTCATAAGCTCCGATGTGTTGCTATTTATCACATTAATAAGTTATGCTTACACAGTTCACACTTGGGTGGGATTTTAATCATTACACTCACTGGAGTATTGAAAGCTAAATTAAGAAATACTAACCGTAGTTCTTGTATGTTTTAATTCCTAGCTTCAAAAGCAGATTCATAGCAAGTGTTCAAAATAGTGGCCCCTAACGTCATTGCAATAATTGAGGTGGCGTATCAATGACTGGCGTAATCTTTCGAAAACACGTGGTGTTTCTTGAACCTTATCACATGCAGCACCTAGCCTGGCTAACAGGTCTTCCTCGGATTCAATGGCTGTCTCGTACACCAAAGCTTTGAAAAAGCCCCACAGAAAGAAGTCTAACGGATTAAGGTAAGGAAGAGTGGTAACCACGCAACAGCTATACTGGTTGCCTACCTGGCAGGAATTAACACTTGTCTTTGAAATCAAACAAGTGTGATTATCTCGGAAACGGGGAAAGATAGACAGTTTCTCCAAGACACCCTTTTTTGTTAATTTTTACTTCATGTTTTTTAATCTTAAGTCTTTACTCTGTCATATTTTATTGCAGAAAAAAGTGATACAACCCCCCTTTTTTACATGATGGGGGTGGATAACGGTAACAGCACATTTATTTTATTAATGATACAGCTTTCAATAAGTAGTATACAAAGATTCGTTGTAATACCTTAATTAGTTTTCATAATATTTCACATAATAGTCGTTTTTAGCTCTATGCTTTGGGGTGAATACCGCCCTTAATATTAAAGATGGATCCTAGGTTGCTAATGTGAATTATTCTATTTTCACCCAAGGAATAGCCTGCCAAAGTTTGATGCAATGTTTTAGATACACGTTGTATATAAATAGTTCTTAAGCTAAGTTGAAATACCAACATCTCTAGATTGATGAATCTCTACACCAGTAATCTTGTAGTTGATTCTTGAAAATAGATTAAGTATTCCATTATTGGTGAGTCTTTAAGTACTTACACATATGTTGAATTCAGTAGAAGTCTTCCCTTGATTATGTATTAGATAATGATGAGGTAGCATTCATAATATTCTTGTTGGATAAATATCCTGAGCTCGTTCACGTTAGTTAAGAGACCAAGAATATACCAAGCTTAGGAATGATACTGTAAGTTGGTTTGAGCTGTGTCGAAGACTACACAATCTTCAGTATCCATACTAGTCTATATCTATACTAGTCTATACTAATATTATAAAGAGGAAAGATTTGATTTTTTGTTTTTTTGTTTGTAATGGATAAACTCAAAAACTACTGGACTGATTTAAAAAATTCTTTCACCAATATAAAGCTACATTATCAGCGCGTAACACAGACTATATTTTATTTTGAAAATTTAATTTATTCCTCATAAAAATGTCGATAGTATATTATATAGTCGTTGGAAAAAAAAGTTGTTGAAGGGAAAGTGGGGTTGGTGAAGGGGGC
>CABFVZ010003198.1:46988-64828 GCA_902151445.1 Timema monikensis
GAGGAAATAGGAATGAGATGAAAATAGGAGGGAGGATAAAAAGAGGAGGGGCTATACAGTGATGGTAGGACTGTATTTAAAAAAATAAGTAAAAAATGTTTTGTTTTTATATTGACATGATGGATGATTTGAAGCTTTGTTTTACAGGATTCTTTACAATATTTTTTTACAGGGAAGGGGGCTAGTTCAATATATAAATAGACTCATCCATTATTTTCGTAAGGACTATCCCAAATGAAGTAAAAATGTGTATCACTATATGCTTACTTTTTCACCAATTTCACTCACTTCAATTTAACTACCTGAAGAGCGTGATAATTTATTTTATTTAGCATGAGCACCTTCAGTCATCACTTATACGTTTTGGATGTAGTAGTAATGGGATATTCTCGGCCCTAAAGTTGAAAATATGTCCTCTCTCATAGACTAGTCGCACAGAGATAGCCTCTACTACCCATTACGTGCTTGGAAGGTAGATTATATTATTTGGCCCTTCAACGATCTTAAAGAATGGAGGGACTTTCTTGCTGAGCACGTACAAATATGAGTCGGGTCTTTATTGACATAAGCTTCGTATACAAGATTACATTCTACCCATATCATAATTACATGTAGGATATTCACAATTTTGGTCAAGACGTGTGTCTTTCCACCGTCATCATGGTTGCGTCAAATCCAGTAAAGGGGCTAAAGTATTACGTTTGGTGATGTCACTATATTACGAATAGGTGATTAAACTCTTTTTGAGGTCGTAGGATCACCGATACGTCTAGATACATTTCTCTTCTTAGATATTGGTCTAGGATCTCGAGCTCATAAGGGCCTGCAAGGATAGTATACTCTTTCCCTCCACAATAGAATTTATTATTAGGTTGATTAATGTCTGGTATAGAATTGACTGTAATGAGATTGATAGTCCAATAAACCATTCTTCTTCACTCTTCGCTTTTCCCAATATGAGCCGAGTGACTTGACTTGTCACTGTTAAAATCATAGACATTCTTACTCAGGTCAGGGGATAGCATTAGTATCTATACTAAGGCAAGACAAACCGAAAAGTCCTCAGAATACAGTGTCATGCCTTTGGTATCGATCGTGATTATTGATTATGTTTATTCCTCTAAGCCCTATGTCACTCTACGTTTCTTAGGGGATGTCTTGGATCACCAAAAATATCAACGTATTTAATACAACTTTCATGTTTTTATACGCCACACAATGCATGCCCTTACCACTATTCCTATCGAGATTGATGTCACAATCTATCTTCCATGGAGAAGTAGTAGGTTAAGCATCGCTATCGAAAACATCTCTTAATTGAGGCATATATATTGTACTTGTATAAATCGGTTTCAGAAAGATGTATTTTAAGTAGTGTCTCAAGTAATTATTTTTAGTATATATGAAGATACATTCCTATACCAATAGCAATCACTTCAAGTTTACGACTATGTTTTTGAGATTCACTCAAATGTTTTGTATTCGCCTTTGCACCGTTTCCGCGATTCATGGACTCCTCCTGTATCTGCACCTTTTGCTTCTATCAGAAAAGGGATCGATAAATATCCACCCTTCTTGATATTTTTTTTTTTCGTACAACGTTGAGTGAGTAGTCCTTTCATTGGACTTTTACTGATGAAGTCGTTGTTCCACTAAGCCAGCTCCCATTGTGGTTTTTTTATTCTCAACCAACTTTTAATCTGGTGCAATTATTCTTTTCCAGGCTTTTTCAATGAGCAATAAATCGTCTCTATGTATACTTTCAAGATCTTTTAACTGGGTAGTGGATGATATAGTGTACTTTATCGGCCTGATCTAGCTCGTTGACACCTCGATCACCAATTTCAAATGCTTTGCCAACATGTTGCCAGGGCCAAAGTATTGTTAACAAGGTGAATTGACCTTAAGCGAAAGTTTAATATTGATCTAGTTTGGTATCTCACTACCGTTTTTACTTCCCTGGTTCATAACGTCTAATAAGAAAGTTTAAATGGATATGCTCATTATATACCCTCATTAGTCCTCATGAGATTCGAGAAGCAGTTGAATTGCTTTCCTGTGTGAGAAAACAATCGCGATATAGGAAAATATATTCCTCAAAGACACAAGTCTTTGTTACAACAAATAACTTTCAAATTGCTTAAAAATCAATACTATGATTACTATGCTGAAATAAGCTAATTGATAAAGATACCAAAATCTATACGTATACTCCAAGTCTTTGCATCAGCCTAAATACCTACGTTTATCTAAAGTTTTCTCCCTCATAGATAAAATGGGCTACTTTCTATAATCTGACAATTCGGAGACCTTTACGCCAAACAAGGCGAAGCCTGTTTTTACGACAAGGGGGCACCCCTATCACCGCTGGGTGCCCGGACGATGGGATGCCATCGTCCAAACAACCTGTTCGAGATGAACATTTTTTTTTTCCAGGGGAACTGGCGGCCGCCACCAGTGTACAAAAGAACAAGAGGACACTTAAACGGAATGGTAAGTATAGGTCAGAAAGTCAGTCACCTTCACTATCAAGACAAGAAGACCCGGGGTCACGGTACCCAGCCGTGAGGCGTTTTCCCCTGCTAATTGGAGGCAGGGGCACGTTCTGGGACCGCGCACGCTTATATAAGTGTGCAATAGACCGTCTTTGCCACCTCCGGTACTGACGAGTCTTCGAAAATCCTGTCGGGGCGCCTCCTCGGGGCGGCCCTGGGCAATGTGCATGAATGTTAGAGTTCCGCATAGCTAAGACCCCGACATAGGTCATCTCTATGTGAGGAGGAAACTCCTGGACATACACTAAGCGGTTGGTGGTGCGTACCCGGGAATCTGGGGATAGCCGGTCAGGACACCTCCACGAGGTCCCCGCTGGGCAACTTCGGGCGGCTAATCTCAGGTATGGTATGAGTAGATGGAAGTCAGGCACGAGGCCAAATTGAAGGAAGACGGAGAAGGTTGGAGACCAAAGTAATACTGGAGACAATGTGCAGGGGAGAAGGCTGGAGACCAAAGTAATACTGGAGACCTTATGTGTATGGAAAGTACGGAGGTGGATTGTTAGTACAGTCAATGGAGAACCATTGTGGTCGGAAATTGAGACGTAATCGATGTCCGGGTCTGGGAGAATCGTGAGCTAAGGAGACCAAATGGTAATGCTGAGACTGGAGAACATGTGAAGGTGGAGGATGTGACAACGATGGGGAAGATTGAACAGGGGAGTAAACACGGAGATTGGCGGAATCTGGTAAAGCTGTGTGGTGAGTGAAGGTGTATTGGTGATACGAGAAGGACGGTAGTGGACCTATCATAGACCAGGATGATGGAGATATTGTGCAGAGTGAAGGACTTATTGGAAGGGTATAGTAGATGGTTGAGATGGCTGCCCGGAGGCTGAGTTTCTGACTTCCTCGTGATTGGGTGGATCACTATGAGGGGCCAACTCCTCCCCTCATCCGTTCCCAATGAGGGAGGGGAATTTTCCCAAGTGACCCAAGGCAAGACTGGCTTGGGAGGGCCGGTCTTGGGTTTCCGGGTGCCCGAGTAAATCGGAAAGGCACTCATGGACAAGGACCTGAGGGTACCTAGGGCTCTTGGCCATGTCCGACGAAAGGGTTCCGCTTCCCCGTCGGGCGGTGGTTTGCATCAGAGAAGTCACAGGACTTATAGTGATGTTAAGCAGTAGAAAGTCATACCTAATTAGGTTATAAGGGTTGTTGTTGTTTGTTGTTTATGGACTGTTTTTAGATTTGACAGACTTACTTGAATGTACACAAGCAGACGCTAAGAGATAATGTTAACTTTATCCAAATGGATTATATGAGCTCGAGTCACGTCTATCAATCGCGTTAATACAGACATGGCATTTCAGAAATTTAAGGAGATGTGTGCATTGTGCTTAAAGAACAAAGAAAATATTATGGTGTTGAGTAAAGTTATCGATATTGGTAAGAGTCGATATAAGAGTAATTTTTATAACTTTATCTTGAGTGATTAATATATAAATCCTCAGTTGAACAAACGGTGTCATAGCATACATACTTAACTTTGGTCATTATCTCTACAGAAATTAACCTGGTGACAAATTTGATGTAAATCTAGCTTTAAATATTCAAGATCATTTCGATGTGGTAAATAGACGGCTTGTAAACATTGATCTACGATGGGTGTGGACGTGTATTTGACTAGAAACTTTTTCTTTTCTGACCCCTTGACGTAGACGGTTTCTACACGCGTTGTGGCACTAGAGATGAGGGATTCGAGCAGGCTGTAATCCACATCACCTCTATCCCAAGGAATACCGTTCAGATTGTTGTCAATATAGTCGGCTTTCTTTTTGGCATCGGTGGAAAGTTCCTCGATAGCGTATGGGGGTTTAAACACCCAAAGTTGAAGTAATGTGCCGCATACAGATAAAACACTCAGTTCCTTGACGATAAACTCTTGGTTGTCGTCGATGAAGCTCTGGAAATCCACAATGACGTCCATGCCTTAAATGCGTTTATATTAACTTCCATAATCGGTCACGACGTTTCTGTCCTTGTAAATGTTGATGATGTTGGCAAACTCCCCGTACACGATACAGTTGACAGTTTCAGCGAGAGCTCTGGTGAAGCTCACTTCGATGCTCAGAGAGCCGTGCTTCGTCAAATTCCAATGCGATGCCATGTGGGTGGACAGATTAGGTGTGAGATCGAAAGCCATGAGATGATACCCCATGGAGAAGGCTTCTCGTGTGATGTCACTACCGTCGTTCATGAAATGAATACCCGTTCCAGAAAACAGTGTGATATAGGACATGACAGAGTGTCCGTTTGAAAAATCGGGATGTAGTGGTTTCAACGGCACTTGTTCGCCGTCCACGTACAGCGAGAAATGGTTCATTCCGTAGGTTTGAAAGTTGAACGGGTTCTTGATGGCGTCCCCGTTGAACGCCGCGTTTGATACAAATCCTACGATGCATCGTTTGGGTAACTGTCAGTTGAATACGTTGTCCAGTGATTTCCCTTGCATGCCCGTAGGAATAGTGAGAGTTTTTACTTCCACACGGGTGATGGGATACTTTGCCGGGCTGACGTTTAATGCTTTGGAATGTGCCAACAGTATAGGAGGTGCTACTTTGACACGTCGCACTAGAAGGCCAGAATCAGGGATGTGAACT
The DNA here is from genome assembly GCA_902151445.1 of Timema monikensis. Lineage (NCBI taxonomy): Eukaryota > Metazoa > Arthropoda > Insecta > Phasmatodea > Timematidae > Timema > Timema monikensis. The sequence goes on from CABFVZ010003198.1 coordinate 52,147, forward strand.
TTAAAGTGAGGGAGTTCAAGGACTGCCATGGGTTTACCATCATGGGAACGGATCAACTTGACTTTGAGTTCGGTGCCGTTCAAAAGTATTTCTCTTGGTTAAACACGTCATCGTGTAGATAACCCCAAAAGATCCACCGTCTTGCATTTTGCAGCGAGAGCGCAACGAGTCTCAAATCCCTTGTGGCCGGCATTAGCCTCCTCAAAGTTTCTGGGGCTGTCTGCGAACCAATGCCCAAAAGTCAAATGCGTTCTTTTGGCTTCACTGTTGTAATTGAGCAGCATATAAATGTACGATCTATAGGCTTACGTGTTACTTGGTGGTGAGAATAATTTTTTGTTTAAAAACACATCCACCTGTGTGAATAGCGAATTCAACCAGTTGTTGACGGGTGCGATCTGATCCACCTCTGTGAAAGCGCCACCGTCGGGTTTCATGATGGCCACCCTGATATAGAGCATGGTCTGTGAAAGATCGATATAGAACTCGCCTTGTCCAGTAACGATAAATTCTATGGGTGAATCATCGGTGAGGGAAGAGACAAGTTTGTACTGGAGCCATTGCCCACTTTCAAGACTGGTTTGAGTGGGTGGCACGGAAAAGAGATCGTATTCACTACTGGCACACTCAGAGGTCTGGGGGTGTAGAAACGACATTTAAGCTTAAAATATCTAGAGCTTCTTTCTTGATCTTTTTACGTCGGGTGACGACTGAAGACTGACGTCGTTGCTTCTTACAACTCTCTTTATAGCCTGAGCCGGTCATCAGCGTGTTGATCTTCTGTTCAGCATTGCGTTTCAGTTTTGTTACAGCCTCGCCGACACCGTAGGGCCTCTTTGAAAGGACGCCGTTGATTGGCAACGTCGGAGAGCACCTCGATACCCGTATGAAGCACCTGTTTTCCGTTGACTTTAGCGCCACTTTTTTCTAACGGTACAACGCTTTTGAAAAGGCCGCTGAAAAACTTCCTATCCCATGCCCTCATTGATAGGGAACACCGTGCTAGATCGAAGATATTCCTGTTACAGCCTGGTTGACATAGTATCTTTGGTAGGGACAGTTCATGTTGAGCAGCGTTGATAATGAAGTTTCACGCACACTTTTCCAAACTCGAATGGTACAGATTCACACGTGTCTGTTCTTATATTGATTTTCAAGCTTTCAATTTCCCTTCTAAGCATGGACATGTAATGCAACGGATCATAGCTAACTGTCTTATATAACCCGTAGAGATAATTTACGTTGTTGATACCGACGATACATAACAGCGGTGCCACGATGTCACCTACGGGCCGGGCTGAGGATAAACGATATCTGTGTAGATGTACAGTTGCGAGGGCAAGCCTAGTAGAATGTTGGCAGCGTTCGGTGACTTTGGGACTTTGATCAGATTAGTCAGGGGATCAAAACCACGCTGTAGACTTAGTTGACTTGATAGAGTCAGCAGCTCAATATTTGGTGAAGAAGATATAACTTCCACTTTTTTGTTGGGTTTTGTGTACTTGAATACAACTCTGGAATCCCCTTTAAAAACCTCTACGTCGTTTAGAGCTTTGATCAATTCATGGATAGTGCTGTAATTTCTAGGAGGGATCTGATCCTTGAATATGTGTTCCATGCCATTAGCGTCCACCCAGTTGTACCATACAATATTTTGGCCCTCCGATGCGGTGGTGAAAGAACACGGCTATTGAAATTCAGTGAGCGCGACTTACCACCAGCCTTCGAGTGTAAGACGGTAAGGAAATTGCGTGGTGAAATTCGTGAGGGTATTTTTCGTTAAATATCCCAAAGAGCTGTCACTTTGAAAAGTGATGTAAAACTGGTCCATCCTGACAGGGCGCTGACGTAACTGGCAGGAATCCAAGAATTAAACGTGGCGGGGTAACCTTTCTACTGCACGTACACTTTATTTCTGGCGCCTTTACCCTTGACACGTAGTATTTATCAACTTTAAAAGTTTCGGGAAGACGTAGGCATTGCAATTCAGTAGGAGGGGACCTCCACCTCTTCGCCATCAAGATCGGTGAGTCTGTAGACGAAAGGTTGTCGTAACACGACAATGCTTACTTTGAAAATCTCTTCGCTCCAATTGCTTTCTTAGCCCTTTTCAAACAGCATTTTGGATTTGCTAATTCTCACCGTGTCACCTACTTTTATTTTCGGTTTCGAGTTTGGACGCCTTTTGCCGTACAGATTATCTCTGACTTGAAGCACATTAGTTTCTGAAAAGTTAGTAGGCGACATTTTGATACTGGAATGTTTTGCGCCGTTGTAAGCGTCGACTAGATCTTGGAGTACGTCCACATACCGACACATGTTATTTTTGGTAAAGTAGCGGCACATGCGTCCTTTCAGAGTTCTATTGAATCGTTCGACGATACTTGCCTTCACGTCCGGATTATGAGTGGTGTAGTAATGCACACCTTCTTGCTTGAGAAATTTCCGGACTAGACGAGCCCTGAACTCTGTCCCCTTGTCCGTCTGTAAACTTAGAAGTTTACGGCCGCTTTGTTTGAAAATGTCCTGAAAGGCGTCGCTCACGACGCTCCCCGTCTTGGATGGAAGCGCCCTCACCCATGCCATCTTGCTAAACACGTCGATGACGGTGAGCAAGTACACTGCACCATCGTTGTATTTCTGAGACTTCGCATGTCGTTTAGATCGGCTTGCCAGAGATCGTCAATGTTTGACACAACGTACATGTTGCGTGGAAAATATTTTAGCACCGGTTTGTGTAGTGTATAAGCGTCCTGCGCACGAAGCCATTCTCGTACATTTTCGGGAACTTTCTTGGACGCTTTTATGAGCGACGCTGCCCCTGCAAACTCTGCAGGATGAAAAGAGTCGTAGTAGATGTCGGCTAAACGGTCCATTAAACTCTAATGGTAGCCACTTGTTTTCGTCCACCCTCTTCAGTTTCTTCTTCTTAGGGCGTTGTGACGGTGTAAGTGGTTGTTGTACGGGCATCGGATTTGTAATGGGTGCCAAACGTTTCGGATCTATAATAAATTAATTCGGAACGTTTAGTTTTGTACACCCGTGAGAAACTCTCGCCACCCCGACGGTTCTCTGTGTCTTCTTGCTCTGACCAGATCGTTTACTAAATCCACAATATTGGATCCACGGAGAGGCTTGTCTTGAATTCTCACTTCTCCGTTTGAGTCCCAAGAGATGCCGCCTCGGGAAATAATATGGTCTATTAAAAGTTCAGCTTTTTACGTGTCTGTGCTTGTACAGTATTAAGTACAGCAGGCATGGGAGGTACAGACACTTAAGGAGTTGTGGTGGTGGTGGTAGTATTTTTTATATGGTGGAGGGTGTTGACTAAAGCGCAGATAGCGCTGTAGCACTTTTTGGTATTATGTCCATTTAGACTTGTCAAGTTTTGAAGCTAGGATATTTTTCCATTTCCTTGTCCAACTCGGAGACCCCTAGATTTGTTGCCGATGCCACTTGTTTATGGTGGTGTTCGTAACGGTATAATGTTTCCGGGGACACTTATATCATATTTTTCAAGTGTTCCATTATTTACTTGTTGAATAAGGAACCGAGGACACCACTGATTAAATGGGCTAAAAGTAAGGGTAAGAACGCTCCTCCTTTCTGGACGAGTAGTCGTCTCTTCTTCTTCCAGCCCTCTCCTCGTTTGACCAGCTTGCGCAACACCTGCTTGTGAGCACGTAGCTTTTCCTTCTGTGCATTTTTCAGTGGCACCCGCCCTTTTAAAGTATTGTAGGCACACTCGCAAACAGAGTCAACCAGTTTCTTTTCAGCCGTTTTCCTCAAGGCGACACGTTGCTGTGTATTCATGCGATAAATAGCTCGTAGCAGAGGGTCCTGCTTCAACACTTTGGGACTCATGGTTAGGAAATGTCCTGTAATCGGGTAGTGTCGATGTTTATATAGCTCTTGCGTGGTAGGTAAACGCAGCACCCAACATTTGTACGAGTTCTTTATCTGAACCATTCTGATGTACCTTGTTTGAAATCTAACACTATATAGCCGTGAGGAGTACTTGTATCATCAGTGTAAGACTCTTGTAAAACACTGGGATTTTCAAGACAGACTTGCCGTGCAAAGTGTTGAATCTGAGCTTTATCCCGAGGATTTTTAAAAAGCACGATATAATGTGCGTTAAGGAAATGTCTCTTTGGCCCTTGCCCTGGTGGAATATATTTTGTGTAAGGTACATGGCGGTAATATTTTGATGGTGGCATCCTTTGGTGAAAAGATCGACAACCACTTCGTTGGCTTCACGCATCAGGTCGTCCATGATAATCAGCTGTGGAGAGTCATTACAGATGTCATCGATTTCCAGCAAACCCTTACAGAATATAACGCTGTGACATACACCATCTTGTTCGAATCCCGGTTGCCATAAAGCATAATACCATGTGATTTTATTAAATTTAACGTCACATATTGTATCCAAGTGATGGATAAAGTCTACTACAAAATTTGACTTTCCATAGCCGGAAGGGCCGCTTATGATGGCCGAAAATGGATGTTTCAACTGTTCCATAATGTTTGAGACTGAGATTATAAGCTATATGAAATTGTATTTATAGGATAGGTGAGCGGTGCGGATGTAGAAATTAATACACAAACATAACTGTTTTTAAAATATTTATTTAAATCGTAAAAAAGTATAATCCCTGTGAAAACTATACTGTGAATATTTACAATTTATATTTATTAACACAAACATAACAGCTTTTACAATGCTGAAAATTATGCTGAGAATATTTACAATATATATATATATATATCCATAGGGGAAATAGTGGCCATGGTAATAAAGATGGTTCACATATAGCTGGTTTCAATTTTAAAGAAAATAAATATACATACAAACAGTTTATTATATTTGAATAGAAATAAAATAAACATATATACAAACAGTTTATAATAGAAAAAATCAGGTAGGCGGAGGATTGTACTGGCAAATAAAAAAATATAAAAAAGTAAACAGGGTGCATAAAATAATTTAAAAAATATACTTGTTTTCTCGCAGAAAAAGAATATGAAAAAATCTCAAATCTTTGAAAAATGGTATGTCAGTGGAAATGTATACAGTGAAAGAAAAATATGATTATTCAGCCCGTCTAAATGATCACCTTTTAGTCGTGTCGAGTGCGTTTACAAAGACTCTGATACCCAAATGGCAACGTATTAAAATCATCGGTTATCCAACGTTTGGTGAACACGGGCCGGGCCAGTAGACTTTAGTCTGCGAAACGGTACATACAGTCGCAAGACCTTTTCTTACAATTTTGTGCGGTATCTGTATGTATCTTTCTGCAGCCAGTTCGTTGACCATCGCTTTAAAAACGTCAAATTTAACATCGTTCCGGTTGCCATAGTTTATGGTGATCCCGCGAACCTTGCACACAGTTTTTATTTTGGCAGTATCACCACCAACACAAACTCGGTACGCGTAATTCTAGGGCCCGCCATATACAAAGGCGCTAATGTAGCTTCCCGGACCGTAATCCTGAATTTCATCAGTGAGGTCAACAAAAAAGTCTCCGGTCGGTGGATTCAAATCGCCGGGGAATTCTGTGAATAGAATGCTATCTGTATCATGATAAAAAAAACTTGGTACCCCAATTGTTCAAGGAAGCTTTATAAGTGCAACCTAGCCATAGCAATCGTGTAGCATTCCACCTCTATACTCGTGTTAAGGTTAGGGCGCATCGCGTCACGCGCATCCTTGTAATTGAGGAACATAACCTCATCATTAACGTCTATGACGCTGTCCACGGTGATGTACGCATCCATCAGGTACTTGTGGATGCCCTGATAGTCGTTAACAATGGCTACGTGTGTTAAATCGGTTCTTTTCCCAAACTTTCCTCATAGTGAATTTAAAAAGAGTTGTGCCAGAGTGAGGAGACCAGGGATTTTACAAAGAGAGTCGAAATCGAGTTTTACCCCTTCCCTTCCCGTGGTATGGTGCGGGGTACTAGTTGTCAGTTGTTGTGTTGGTAGGAGGATTTTGCCACGGTTTTCGCCTCCATTTGAATATAGATTAACTTTTCCTCTTGTGAGGTACAGCATTCTGGCCATCCACTGGCGTCTTGCTTAATTTTCAAAAAAGTATCAATGTACCCGTGAAACAATCCACCAGAACGTGTTTGACGGTCGTAAACAGATACATTGTACTCCCACAATTCGTGTACTGCTTCAACGGTGTAGCCTTTAACAACGGCTTTCTGAATCTCGTCAATCACCCAGATGCCTGTCAACCAGCGATCTTTTTTATCGTGCTGACACGCGCCTTGGTTAATCTCCTCCCTGCATTTCCCGCACAAGATGAACATGGGATTGTCGTGCATCCGTGTAGGCAATACGGGCATGAATAAATCCCGCGGAGGCGTCACTGTAACTTTGACTATGCCTTCTACTAATCTAAGACGGACAATTTGGTCCCATGTGAATTTTGGGATGGTCGACGGGGTATTTTTTGTACTTGAAAACGTAAGGATACAATGAATACACATCCAAGTAAATGATATTCTCCCCACAAGAAAGGTCTGCTTCGTGGAAGAGCTTGATATAATTTGTACGCCTGCCAAAGAATGCATCCCTGGGACTGAGAGGCTCCTTAGTATACACCTCGCGCTGGAGTACAAATTGTTGCAAGTCCTTGTCTGTGCGTTTCATCGCATTAAACGTACACCCCGACATCTCTACGACCGTGTATCCGGCATTCTTGAACTTTTCCAAACAAGCCATGATCGCTCCATAGCACATCTCCATGCTCTCGTGGGGACTATTTTTGATAGAGGTGGTCATGTCAGGATAAAAGAGAGGGCACTCGCGCTAATAACAGCCCCAGAACTGAAAGAATTTGGTGGTATCTCCAGCTTTAACAACGTCGTCTACATGTTGCCCTAACACATATTCCTCACGGCCGTTACTCGCAAGAAGAATAGAGACACCGCGTTGATGGGCCTCCCAGCAGAGCCATTGGTCAGCGATGTTCGACTGTTGGTCTGCACACCGATAGCCACCATTAGGTATAATACCGTAAGTATTCTCTTTAAACTGACTTCGGCGGTAAACCAAAATGGCCACTCCAGCTATCGTACACGCCTCTCTAAGAGGATCCACCTCTACTTTCTCCATGAGCATGTCTCTAAACTTTAAACAGGGTTTCCGTAAGATCACTACATCTTTCACAAAATACAATTTCAACTCGCGTTTGAAATCAAAGACATAATTTTATTTGACCAACGCGTCATATCACTTCTCAAAGTTCTCCTTTCCCTCAACTGACATCTCGCCGATGCCGTAGTCCTCCTTTGACGACAAGGACCCCTATAACCCGCGTTTTAATTTTTATTGAAAAAATGGGGGAAATGTCCCTTGGCCAAAGACTCGTCCAAGCCAAACGTTTTGGGCAATTTGGACAATGAGATCGAGAGAAAGTTCAGCGAGTCAATAATGTGGAGCGGATCATATCGCATGGACATGATTTTCCCACCGTTTATTATAAGTTCTGGAGTCCATTTTTTTACCTTTATCATATATTTTAAAATAAAATTTACATCATAGGCTTTCGCATTATGGCCTTGGAGGGTGATATCTTTAAATTTTGATGCTTTAATTTGATCTAAAATTTAAAAAATTCGGTCAATGTGGTATCACCCTTGAATATGCGAGTCCTATCGCCCCCACATTCTGTGCAATGATGGTCATTTCCATATAAATGAACGCAGGTCTTGCAACACGTCTGCAAAACACATAGGTTAGGTTCGTGCAAGTACGTGCCTACCACACCTCGAAGAAGCGTTTCTTGCCTTCATTCAAAATTATATAATACAATCATGACATTGCTCTTTTCCAGTAACGGCTTGGATGACCTGTGACCTCTGCAAAAGCCGGTACGTTTATGATTATCAAAGCACGTCTGGTTTGTGAACCAACGCCCGCAGTCTTTACAGACCACAGAGTGGCCTCCGCTACAAACCGCTTTAGCGTAGCACTTTTTGCACGTGGACTCGCACTTATGCCTTTTCTTATTACAGAATGGCATACGGCACTCGTGTCAAAAGTACGAGCACTTAAATGAGGCTGTCAAGGATGTTATGACATCAAAATGGTTTAGCTTATCGTAGTGAAAATACAAACCAAGGTAGCCCTTAAAAATGTTTGGGAGGAGTAGGCCCCTCATATAGGACCTGTATCCCCCAACGTTCTCTGAACACCGTGATTTTGTATTCGGATAGGTATGTTTGAAATTGTTTCAGCTCAATTATTCCACCACCTTTCAAAATATTCACACGGGCATCACGCCATAGTTCCTCTGCATTGTGTTTTTGAATAAGACGATCCATTTTTATTAGTTTAAAGGTGTTCACTTCCATGCATCCTGGTTCTCTTTAGTTATCACATATAGCTTTGGCAACAACCAATGCACGGGCAAGGCAAAATGTGTCGCCATTTTGAGTCGTAATGATATTTTTTATTACGGCTATATGTGCTAGCGGGAGCGATTTTATCACAATAACATGCATTCCCGTACGGCTCCTTAAAATAGCTGATTTTAACGTATAGTGGTGCTGTACTCAAAAACAAACTATTACTTTACACCACTCAACTTACGTTATCAAGCACAGCTCGATCGTATAACTGTTCTTCTCGCCTAAATGAGATACACAGGTTTAAGCGTAGATTCCGTGCTATTCAAAAGTATGCCGACATGGTCATCGGCGCTAACGCCATGGTCCTGGAGCCGATTGAACAAATTAGTAATTTGTTCTTCAAGCCAGCTTAATGGGTCACGATCGCTTGCTAGAGCACCAATATTTACGGTAATTTCTCTACCAGTATAAAAGAAACGCCTCAATTGTTTAATCCTCTCTTATAGGATAAGAAGAGGGACTCCATTTGACAGGGCCCCGCCTACCTGATTTACCGGGCCACTAAATCCCGGTTGCGGGGCCAAAGACGTCCCGCTGTCACCATCGCCACGGGTTGTGGAAGAACCACGGTCCCCGTCTCTCCCACCCCAGCTAGGGCTCCCGTGGTATGGTGCGGGGTACTAGTTGTCAGTCGTTGTGGTGGTGAGAGGACCGTGCCACCGTTTTCCTCCTCCATTTGAGCTATAACACCAAAACACATGTCAAATTAAACACTGTTACAATCATGCACGTATTTTTGTAAAATTTCAAAAATTTAGTCCAAGGCGGAATAACTCTCATTTCCAGCCCCGGTTTGGATTCGAACCAGTGTCCCTTTGCACTGCATACATATAGGCTCTCTCTATCTCACTTTAATGTTCGGCTAAATCAACAATATAATTACTCTTGGTTAACTTCAAGAAATATCTGTAAACTTAAAACCTTATTAATGTTTCAAACAGACTTTCCGCGCTATCTGTTGGCACAACCACACAAAAACGTCATAAATGAAAGTGGACAGAATAAAGTATACTCTTGGTGGAAATAGAATATTTGATCGAGCACATTGTAAAGGTGAATTTAATAAGTGTCTAAAAACAACAATTATAATTTTCTGTCTTTGAATGTTTTGTACATGAAATAAATCCATTGTTTACTATACAGACGCACTAAAGTGTTGGTTGAATATTTGATAGAGCACATTGTAAACGTGATGGCAACCGGGATTCTAACAAGAATTTTAACAGCTTATTAATTTAAAATAATTTCAAGATTTTCATAATTGTATTACTTAAGATATCTTTCGTAAAAAGTTAATTTATTATTATATTAAAATATTTTTGTGAAAATTAAATTTCTTTTTGCTATTTAAGTGAATAATTCGTATAGTGTAAATACTATATATTATGTCAACGTATATAGTTTCATATTTAAAAATGTAACAATATATTAATTTAACATAATTTCAAGATCCTCATAATTTCTCACGGATACGGGAAATGAACCCGGGACTCTTTAAAACCGTTACTAGAACATGTACAAAATACCTGTCAGCGGAGTTATTTATCGCTATTAAAGACTAAACCAGTCTGCATTTTAGCTTATGCCGGGGGGGAAGGGGGGGTGAATCGACCCATGGAGTAGGGTTTTTAAGCGTATAAATCGAACGGGTAGTAAGACGTGGCGCCAAATTAAGTAGGATTTTTTTTTAATAATCGGCTAAAGCAACAATATAGTTTCCCCCTGTTAATTATAATGCAGATATATATATATATATATATATATATATATGATTACATTTTCTCTGCTCTAACTGCAGACAAACGCGCTCTGTTATTCCGAAAGTGAACAAGTTTACAACAACCTTCTCAGAACGAGCAGCTGACAAGACGTTTTGGTATGACGGCAAAATAACGGTAGTTAGAAAGAGACAGGATTCATATAGTTTATTTTCAAGCTAGTGGCTATAGTATGGTTTCTTTTAGACGGTTCTTTCATATTAGGTGGTCGATCGCGTCCAAATCCCACCAAACAGCGGGGGGCGCATTTCCACCGCCGTAGAGGAAATCAAGCGATAGGGGCGCTGGTGAGAGGAAGTCTGGGGTTGGTGTGAAATCGGCGGGGGCTGGCCTGAGGACGCCAACGACATCGTGCTTGGCACAGACCGGTGGGGTCGTCTCCGGCTGGGTAGACGTCGGTACACCCGTCGCTACGCTGCCCAGCAGGCCCTCATCCAGCCCGAATGGATCCCAGTAGTCTGATATTAAATAAATACATATTAATTACCATTTACAGGAAATTTTTTAAAAAACTGGCAAGTCTATCGTAGGCTGCTAATTACCCATAGATCAATCGCCATCCGCCAAGCTAGTCCCGTTTTCGGTAGTTCCGCAACTGGTCTATGCTATTGGGACCCACAGGTTGTACCACCACGGTAACCGTTGGGGGCTCACCAACTAACAAAAAAAAAGAGATTACCGTTGTACGCCACAGATGTATTAAGCAAAAAAATAGAAACCATTAAAATATACAAAACGATTTTCCAACACACCTAAATTTATCCAATTTTAAGAGCCTCAAAACTCATCTTGATGTGTAAGTGATCCAATTACATATTGAAATGACCGAATGTAATGATTTGAGATCTTTTTATAGTCTCCTGTAATGACCTAAATACTGCAACGTGTCTCTGCGCATGCGCAAACCGTATCAGGTCTTTGTAAATACCGTTATCTATCAGCGGCAAAGATTTATCTGATTACCAAACCCTTCCTTCACCTCTGACAAGACATCTTGTGAATGTGGGGAATGCCAGGCCTCCACCGTGGTTCGGATTCCACGTTGAACAGTAGGTCCTCCATTTCATCTCACAATCACCCTACCATTATACATTACGTAAGTGCATACAACCCGAACGGTATAGGAAGACGCGGTGCTAATAATAATCATAATAATAATATCTATCAAACAACTTTTAGCTACCGACGTGGATGGGCCTGTCTGCTCTGTTCAGGCAACCGCTGGTCCAATTGGCCTTGAATGATTAGCAAATGATGGTACACAAGATGACGCGCATACCCCTTTAGCACAGAATGAATAAGCTTGGTTTAGCAAACGGTGGTGCAACCGGGCGGTGCATAAACCCACTTGATTATTACGGCATATACTCTTAAAATTGAACTATACAATGTATCCAGTTTTATTTTTTTCTTAATACTTGTTCACACGTATATATTTATTACGCTGATGTGTTTGGTAACAGGAAGATTGAGTTCAGATGAAACGTATCCGAAAAAAACCAGCCTCAATACATCTCACAGGGATCAAAACCCGATTTCCTCCCATTTTTAGCAGTCTAGTCTATTGCTAGAGTAGAGCCTTAAAACCATGTGGTCATTCTTTATGTTAAGTACTTCCTGCTATGTGCAATGCTAAGTTAAATACCTGTTTCATATTCGTTATAGATACAATTTAAATCATAATAATTACCGAGCATTAGCCATTTCATTTATTTGTACTTAGTCCACTCTTGCATCGGACGAGAGACTTGTTACTTTATTTTGTTAAAGAGAGCACTCCAATGTCCGTGCAAGGATGGTCAGAAGCTGTGCAGTGTTATCGGCTATTAAGGGGTAACTAACCGTTTCAGCCGGAAATCGTGCCGTTGATTCAACGTTTATATTTACAAATACAAAATAAATTTCAGGTAATTCACGTATAATTTATTTTTTGAAAATTTAAATATTATTAAATATACATTAGAACCGAACGGGTACTATGACGTGGTGCTAGATATTATATATTAGAAACTCAAGCGTAGTTTACTTGCGTCAATATATAGAAAGCTTGATTTTACAGGAAAAATTTATGGGGATTTTTTTTCATAATAAATTAGAATCTCAGGCTTCAATCCTCTGTCAACCAGTTGGCGTTGCATCCTGAACATGTAGACATGTCCACTTTCCTTGGGTGCACGAGATTGAGTGCCTGCTAACGGTTCTTCACAAGCGGGCCTGCATGAAACTGTAAGTGTGTCGCTATCTATTCCTGTCGAACCAAGGCAACGACTCCTCAATGTGTAGAGGTTTATGACTGGTTCATTACCCCCGGACGAGGGGTGATGAACAACACGGTAATGACCGGCTCAGGGGGGAGGATTCCCGTATCCAACAAGGGATTGACCCGCAGTCAGAGGTGTGAAGTGAAGGGGGGGGGGGGGTGCCCTTTTTCACATCCGTTTGGCCACCAGCCGCCGGCCTAAAATTGGAGGG
>CABFVZ010003198.1:65306-83575 GCA_902151445.1 Timema monikensis
TATTGAAATACGTAATTTGGTTGTACAATCATGAATTACTTACAATTAATGTAACCTTTATCATACGATCATAATATCGTAATTGACAACAATGAATAATGAACCTTATAAGCCCGCAAGGCTAATGAGTTAAATGACGACAATATTCCAATACAAAGTCTGGCTATGCAGACTAAAAATGCTTCTAACGTAACGATAATACAAAACTATTGCCGTATGGGACATTCAGTTAAAAAAGGGATCATACCAAAATATATTTATACCTTTACATTTACAATATAAAAAACTTCCCATTGCCTGATGGGCAATTTAGATATAAACCATTACCCACAGAAATCCCTGTTATATCAGTCGCGCAAAGAATATTCCCTACAAAACAATTAGTATAGACGCCATATTGGCGATGCAAAACAAACATTTATTAGTTAACATATGATTCCTGGTTAGGTAAAATATTCCAAGTCCAGAATAGACTCCAACGTTTATAGTGATGAAAAGTTCTAAGTCCAATACGTTAAGCATATTTATAAGTCGAATACGACGAAAAAACTCTAAGTTCAAAATGATTAACATATTAATCTAAGTCCAAATATTTTGGAATAACTATAAATTGATATGAAGAAAATATTCTAAGTTCAACAATGTTTGATATTTTCATAAGTCTAGGTTTTGACATTATTACAAGTTAAATTACCAAGAAATTATTCTAAGTCCAAAAAGTTTGATATTTTCACAAGTCCAAGTTTTGACATTATTACAAGTTAAATTACCAAGAAAATATTCTAAGTCCAAAAACGTTTGATATTTTCATAAGTCCAAGTTTTGACATCATTACAAGTTAAATTACCAAGAAAATATTCTAAGTCCAAAAATGTTTGATATTTTCATAAGTCCAAGTTTTGACATTATTACAAGTTAAATTACCAAGAAAATATTCTAAGTCCAAAAATGTTCTGAATATTTAAAAGTTGAATACGACGAGATATATTCTAAGTCCGAAATGTTTTCCATAATAACGTCGTACCTTGTCAAGCATACCGGGTGTGTGGGTACAGTCTGTTAGCAGAACCATCAAAATCCCTAACTAAGCACCACAACACCCAGTCGCCATTATTACAAATATGAAGAATAACCACAAGGGGTTTTATTTGGATATTCGCTACAAGCCCAATTATTCCCTGTCTCACCTGAAAAGTATCAACTATGCCCATGGGAAGATTCAGTAAATAAAATTATGTATAAACAAGAACGAAGTGCAGGTAACAAACATTGCCCAACGGCTAATTTATTGAAGTGGTAATTTACATGGAACCATATATTAAACATACTCTAATAAATATGGGAGACTCATCACTTCTCCTATTCAACTAACATAACAATGTCTAAGACCAGGCTAAACGAGGAATAGTAAACGACCAGCATCCCCGTCTATACATTATTACAATGTCAACAATAGGTAAATTTAACCTCACGCTAGCTATCGCAAAAGATTACAATGTTAGATATATTTCCCAAAACCCAGTTTACAACAGTTAGCTCGCTAACGCCTGAAACCATTAACATATTCTTAGGTTCTTATTTTTGATAGATTTATCTATACACCTCATTAAACCACATGTAAAGAAACATAGGGATATAAGATAAATGAAATTTATCACTTGCCATTTATAAACAAACTAATATGCAAAAATGTCCTACTAGACTGAGAGCTTTAAAAAAAGGAGCATTAATCTTGTATGAGAGATAACCTTAAATACCAACCAATATTTACTAAATCCCGCAAGATTGTAATAACAACAACCAGGAATTACAGCCATCTGACTGATCGCTAACTGTATTTTCCATATTAACAATCAAACTAATAATGGCATCTAACAAATAGTTTCCCTGGCCTTTGCACCAAGAATACAACCCTAACCTGAATATTACAATAATTTGGCATATCTGCACCAAGATTACAACCCTAACCTGAATATTATAATAATATGGCATATCTGCACCAAGATTACAACCCTAACCTGAATATTACAATAATATGGCATATTTGCACCAAGATTACAACCCTAACCTGAATATTATATTAACGTGGTCTAAGATTAATTTCCTGTCATCCTAGGCAGACTTACGTTCTATTAGTCCTAGGGCCCTACATATAGCCCATGTGAGCCTAACGTCTATCAGGCACCAAAGAGTGACTTCCTTAGCAAAACATAAGCTTATATCTGATCTTACTCAGTGGAGGAAACAAGGGAAGGAGAGAATTACATCATAATGCGGTCACTATAATCCAATCATGAAGTCTATATCTGCCCAAGCGCGTGTGCATAGCGCTGGTTGGACGCACACACAGTCAAGGGGGCGGGAGTCACTTCGGGCCGCGGGAGACAGAGAGCCTTTCTTCTAACAGTCTTTTCGCGCATGAGCGCTTTTGATAGATGTATCAGTTCACAAAAGCACTAGAGCGCGTTAACTGTCACTTTCTCACACAGAGTTCGATGTTTGTTGACGTGTTGTTGATGTGGCGTGATCATTGTCGTTGTACGAGAATCCAGCCGGTCCGTTGAATAGGGTGAGTAAGATATGTAGTTTGTGCCGGGTTAGTCTCTCCACGGTACACTTGCGAATATTTCCTGGACACCCAAGGTGTGTCCTAAAGGACAGCCTGCCAAGAAGTACCGTCCATGTTGAACTACACCGGTATTTATATGATTATACAAGCTCAAAGAGGGGGAAGAAAGGTAAATACAAAACATCGGTCAACACGAAAAAATGACGAGAGGGAGGGGTTAGAATATCAAGGTCAACACACGCGGAGCTGGTAGAGTTTACGTAGACCAATTAACTGTGGCATAACAATCCATTTTGCGCAGGCGCGTCACACACTTTCCACACCCCACCCCGAGGAATATAACATTTTACAAGTCCAAGATTTTTCCTCGTACAGTTGATTGATATTTTCGTAGTGGCAAGTTGTTGTCTTTTTTGTGAGTGGGAAACAGTAAGTTGGCGCAGCGATAATTGGGCACTTTGGTGAGTTTTCTTGTATTAAACTCATTTTTGGAGCATATATCTCAAATAAATGCTACAAATGCATAAAAAAAACTCCAACACCTCTATCCTACCAGTTAATTAATTAACAATAATCAATTAACAATCATTAATAATTAATCATCAAGAACCAACATGTCCGAGGTGGCGGGTGAGGGGGTGGTAAGGGACTGGGTTGTAGGGGAGGGGTTTTAGTGGAGGAAATTTCGTAATCAGCACTTGGGAACACAGGTCAGGAGGAGGGGAGGAGTCGGGTGGGGTGGGGGATATTTATAGCAGCTAATCGGAGAGTAGAAGGAGGTTCACGTGACCAATTCCGGCCAATCAGAGCAGAGTGTGCCCATTAATCATACCAGCTACTGTTATGTCCATTTTTAGGAAATTTTAAACATGTCTAACCCCCTAAATTAAAATATTTTATGAAAATATACATAATTATTTTGCTTGAGTATTGCGCATAAAGAATTTAGTTAACGCTTTTAACACTACAAGACCATTAAAATTAAAGGCAAATTAAGAAATTCAGCGAGGACTAAATTCCTGCGATAACTTAGCAATGAATATACTTTATAACGCTGTTGGATTTTTATTTTTGAACACAATTTTTATATCCACTCATCGTGTAGGCTTTGTTATATACTTGACCATTTAATTTTTATAGGTCAATGCCTATGTCATTGCAGGTGTTAAAATATTGTTCAGGCACATGCTTTGCAGATAAATCTGTTAGTGGGATAAAGATTAATAAATAATCCCTCATAAAAGGTTGGTCTACATTTGTTGTAATTTGTACACTGTGAGAGCTGCTCCTGACTAAATGCATCAAGGGTTTCATCTCCAATGATAAAGAAACACTCTCCATTGTTGATATTTTTTGATAATTTTTCTTAATGCTTATAATATCGTTTTTAATTTCTGGGCTGAAGTAGGATGCATTCCTGGAGCCATTAAGTATGTGCTTCTTTAGTTTTTCATCAACGTTTGCTCGGTATCTTATAGGTTTAAGCTAGCTCTAACGATTTTGTTCAAAATTTATATTTAGAGAGGGAATGAAATTATATATAACATTATCTATTATTTTTGGGGTTAAAAACTCATTTGTGGCTAGTTTACTGGTGACTGAATTTTCAAAAGCTTAAAGTATTTTACAGATGGCTCTAATGATTTGGTTCTAGGTATCTTGGGACTATTTGTTATACAAAATAATACTGTTTGCTTGTTTTCGGGGTAAAAACTCATTTATGGTTAGTTTACTAAGGACTTATCTCTCTAAACCTCGATATATTTTACAAATGGATTTAAACATATGATTTAAATGGGCATCTTAGGAGTGTTTGAATTAAAAAATAACATCGCATACTTGTTGTTTGAGGTAAAAAAAACTCATTTGTACCTAGCTAATCATAAACTTGAAATATTTAAAAAATGGCCCTAAAAATTTTGTTCCAAATTTGTATGTTGGAAATGTTAGACATGACCACTAACACTATATTTGTTTTTGGGTTAAAAACTCATTTATGGGTAGTTAACTAATTCATTTTTTCAAAAACTGAAAATATTTTTAAAAAATGACCCAGGCGATTTATTTCTAATTGGGTATCTTGGAAGTGTTTGACATGGAAATAACCCTGTACACTTGTTTCTGGGTAAAAAATTGATAAAGGTTTGTTTACTGATAAGTGATATTTCAAAATTTGAATTATTTTGAAAATGGCTTTAACGATTTTGCTTAGAATGCACATCTGTGGAATGTTTGACACGAACATGACAAATAAGCTTATAACCCGAACGAGTAGTAAGACGCAGTGCTAAATAAATACAATAGATAAAATATGACAAATAATGCTGAATACTTGTTTTTTAGAGGAAAATTCGTATTTAAGTAGTTAACTGATTTTAAAAAATCTAAACGTTTAAAAAAATGTCTTTATTGATTTGGTTCAAAATGGATATAAATTTAGTTTCTTGTATCATAAATAGTTCATTTAATAATGTTTAAATGATGAATTATTTTTGTAAAAAAAAATCAAATTATTTGGTCAAAACTGGTTTCGAGAGACTATTTTACATTATTATTAATAATGTATCTTTATTTATCAAATTAAATTCATTTAAGGATAGCTTACTTACGAAATATGGAAAATTTGAATCTTTTGGAAATTGACAATGAATATTGAATTCAAAATTAAAATATCGGAATAGTTTTTCATGGTAAATAAAAATATGATTTAATTTTTACAAATAGTTTTAAAACGGTTTACAAATAATTAATATTAGAAAATTTTAATTTTGTTTAATATATTTGAACACTTTAGTTTGAAATTCAAATATAAGAGTGATTATTATTAACAAGATGATATATTTATTTTAATGAGTAAAAAACACTTAACGGTAGATTAATCAAAATATATATTTTTAAACTATCTTTCAAGTCATAATACACAATAAGAGAATGTTTGTGCGATTCATTATTTAAAGTCAACTTTTGACTAAACAAATCAAAACAATAACTGTTCGAAATCGATTCGTTTATTTTTTAATAGTTACTTCACTGACTATTTTGTGATAGTTGCCTTAATTTAGGTCTAAATTATCTATTGAATTAAGTATGAAAACATTAACCGTGTGCATATGTGGCATTTATCAACTCGCCAAAGGTATTATGTTTCTATCCCACTCACGGTTTATTTTAATACCTATTTACTGGAAGTTGCACACTCCATTTACCCTGAAAAGTAGTAAGCTTAACTTCACATGTGAAGGTGAAGCTTTTACGTTAGGGCCATACAATAATATGTTACGGTAAGAATGCTACCTTTCAGTGTAAACGTAGTGTACATTATTTGTGTTAGAAAAACAGGTAGCTTGTTGAATAACTTCATTTAGGCAATAGAATAACTTGTGTTTTTCCCTTTAGATACGTCTCCCAAACTAAAAACTACTCCTACTGCTCTTCATAGAGTCGACTCAAACATATCCTTAACAAGTACTTCAACTATGTCGAGTTTAGCAACAAATGAGATTCAAGATTCCCAATTCTGTACCAGCTACAACAATTTTCGTGAATCAACATTACTTGAAGAATTTGATGCTGCTAGCGTTGACAGCGCCACCTCTGCTCTCAGCACAGGAGCCCTTCAGGTAATACTAACGGTCGTTATATATCCTCTGTCTACCCTACAAGCTTTACTTACTCGGTTCCACTAGGGTGTCTTTTATGAAACCTAATACCACTGAAATACTTTTAAGCTGCAAATCTGTTCATTTAATGAGATATAATATGCTATATTTTAAACGCGAGTATTTCTACTTTGAAAAGCATTTTAATATATGTTTAGTAGATATTATAATAAATATAGCTTTATTTAGATTGCAGTCTGCTCAGCAATAAAATTACTTAATATATGAAAAAGGTGACTCCTCCAAATTTAGTAATTGGTTCCACAAAGATGTAACTTATATAATAAGGCAATCGTCTAGTCAGCCATTGTAAGAATGGCTCTCTTGAGGAGTTGATGGAGTGAACATTGTGAGAAAGAAGTGAATGGGGCTTTTGCCAATGAAAATGTGGTAGCGTCGCGTCAGGGCAAGTAAGGAAGACACATCTTGCCTGTGATTGAAGAAATGTAATTATTTTATTTTATTTAGTATTTGCAAAAATATTATCCTGGTGTGTTTGAGAAAAAAGAAAGTCCCTAACATGACAGTGACCGAAACATGCATGCAAGACATGCACTAGTACATCGCATGGTAGTTGTGATTCTTTATTTTTCCAGCTTTCATCCCATAGCTATAGATAGTGATGTTCTTACTTGTGACGTCATATATTTAGGAGGGGAGTGAATGGGAAGAGCTACGGGGCTCAGGTGGGAATGCACACAACCAAGTTACGACTTTTCAACAACAGAAACTTTATGCCCGAAGGGTGATGACTAGAACCAAAGTCACTGAAATATACCATTGCATACTCATCTAATACATACCCTTTTAAACCACAAAGTGACAAAAGTAGTCGTTTAATGGGGTAGGGATAGGATTTAGAGTTGTTTTGCATGGAAAGGGGAAATATCGATAAGCTAAAAGTAATTTACCCTGTGCTTAGACATCTTTTGTGGAGTTTGTTGCAACAGTTGCTTGTGTGTGTTTCAATGAAAGCTCACAAATAAAAGTTTGATATATATTTACATAGTAACACAATAATGAGTCGAGTGTGGCTATAGTAATAAATGCAAGCACGTTGTTCATAGTATAAGACATACATCTTTAGCCTGAAGAGGTTTTTAAGAACGCTTATAAATAGAGTATTGGAAAATCCTTTCTTGAACTAAATAAAGCAACATTTAAAAAAAAAGAATGGCTTTATTAGGCAGTTTCATAAAATAATATATTCAAAGAATTCTTGACTAACTGGGTGCGGTTCAGAAAACAGATTGTATGGTTGGGCTGGTTTGCAATTTGCCAAAACGGACAAAACTACGTGGATAGATCCTGTCTACAATGATCTAAACAATTTTTGCAATGCATTTCAAAGGCATGAATCACATATAAATGAATTCATTACCTTAAATAATTAAGAAAAAATAGGGTAGATATTTCGGGTAGCCGTGATTTGGCCTAAGGTGTAGGCTAAGGTGTATGACTTTAGGGCAAACGACTTTAGGGGAACTCACCGTAGATTTTGTATATTAGAAATTCATTTTAGGTGTAGGCCAAATTACCTTAGGCCAATTGACTTGGGGCCAAATCATTTTTGAAGAACTTAACAACGTGGATTTTTTCTATTTGAAATTTGTTTTAGGTCAAATGACTTTAGGCCAAACAACTTCATGTCAAACGACTATTGACTTAAGCCATTTATTTAAAGTGTGTGAATGTTATTTTTTGAAATATCTTTTATGATTTTGCCTTGATGAAATTGGATGGCGAGATTTGATTTCAGTATTTTAACAATTATACGCTATAATAGTGACTATGATTTCAAATCATTATAGTTGACGACTGGTAATATGCCAATCTTGCTATTTTATGGTTTTCATATACCAGTTAAGTTAAACTAATTAATGTATGAAACAGAAATTTAGTATAGCGCAACAAGCATTTGAAGTGTAGTCCTAACCAATTAAATATTTATGACATTTTAACAAAAATATTTTTTAATCCATAATCAATTTAAATGTGATAAAATTATATAATTTAAATTCATATACAGGGTAGCCCACGGAAAAGTAGCCCGCCTCCTATATCCAGCAGACGCCTCACTCTAAATTGGAGGAGGTCAATTCCCTTTCACCCGTATTGTGACATGAAGGATGAGTCAATAAAGCTTTAGACTAGCAGTTCACTTGCTCATTCTTCATGTCACAATACGGGTGAAAGGGGATTGACCTCCTCCAATTCAGAGTGAGGCGCCTGCTGGATATAGGAGGTGGGCTACTTTTCCGTGGGCCACCCTGTATAACACCATTTTCTGTAATACACTGGCACTTTGATTTTTTCTCATATTGTTGTACGCATTGTCATTATTTCAAATTATTTTTTCTAGTCTATTAATCTCTACTCGTTAATTTTATTGATTTGCGCGAATTTATCATTACAAATAAATATTTGAAGTTTCCATTTCATTAATTTTATTGTTTTGACTACAACCAATTGTTGGTACAAATCAGACTAGCAGAGTATTTTATGCAAGGCTGAGGAAGGGTTAGGTTGTTGCTACCTGCTATCTTTTCAAATTAACAAAAGTGGCTGTTTTGTTCTTTTTTCTCGCTTCCCATACTCTTTTTTGAAGCTTGATACGTATGCCCATTACGTTATATTAGTTATTTTCTTCAACACAAATTGCGAAAGAGAATTTTCTGTTGGAACATAAAAAGATATCTTAATTTTTTCTAATGGTTTATCTGATATTAAAATTTACTAATTCATGAAGGTATGAATAAACATGGTTGTAAGCTAAATATTTAAAAATAAATAAACAATGCAAATTTCTGAAAATATATCTTATGCCATTTTAATTAGAGATTAACATTTTCCTCAAAAGTTTCCGCAGTTGCGACTTGCAGGGGTGGGGATGAATGACTGTAGAGATGGCACCCAGTATCTATTATAATTTATATATATATATAAGGTCATCAAATGTTGTTTTAAGGACTCGTCTTACTTTGAAATTATTTCGTGTCGGCTTTGAAAACACATGTTTTTAGAAGCTGTTGGGCCGGGCTCACAGAAAAAGGATAGTATAGATCGATATATCCCATGTATTGCGTATGAACAGTTTTCAGCGCTAGCAGTGGTTGTAGGCGGTACTAAAAGTCAAACCTGCCCATTTTTGCCACATTCAAATGTATTGTTGGCGTTTTTTGTTTGTTATAATTGTTTCATATTACTAACTAAAATTAGGAATAATACTGTGTAAATAAATATATATATAAAATTTTAAATATTTAAAAATTATTCTTTTTGTCAGTGGTTAGTAAGAAGTATATAATTTTATATGTATTTATATACATATTATAATAAATTAGAATATATTTATATACTTCTTAATAACAACCGACTAAAAGCATCAGTTTCTATGTCAACCAAGTAGATGCATTTAAACCCACGAAACAAATGAGAAAAAATCGGGAGATGCATAAATATAAATAAAAAATAAGGGTTCTTTATAAAAATTTGACTTAGATGTTTTTGCTCCCCTTGTCATAACTCACCTAAAATGGTAGAGATGTGATTTCTTCACAAAAATTGTTCTAATAAAAGGTACACTCCGTCGAGATTGTAAGGTAGCAACTTACTGGCTCAGCCCACGCGGTATGCTATACCTCCTCACATGACTGCTGAATAGTTTGCCTAGGCTACGCCCAAGGCCGGATTTAGAGAAAGCCTTAAGTCCTTAAAATATATCTTACCTGTAGGGAAGGAGTGATGGGGGAGCAGTTATGTCTTTTTGCGATGTTCAAATTGTATGATCTATTAAATTAATTTTACTCTTTTTGTTCCCTTCCAAATAAAATCAATTATTCGTTACATACTTAGTTAATTAATTATGTTTGGTCTCATTAATATATGGGCTGGCTTTTTTTAATCTGTTAAGGATTTAATCCCACCACAGATAATTTTCGCAGCAGTAATATTCATATTTATTGGTTTTACATGGTAATATAAAGCAGGTCCCCTTTTCAGAATCTTAATTACTGTGAATAGATAGTTATGAATTTATTAATGATTAATTATTATATTCCGCACATGTAGTGCAAATAACAAATTAAATCTAAAAGATTTTTACTTTACTTTTAAGACGCTGAGCTAAAATTTATATAATTTAAGGGTCCTGATCCTGATTTAAAATGTTTAATATTATTTCCAGGTAGACAATAAAAAAGAGATTTAATAACATATTATTCATTGGTTATATTTTAGTTATTAAAGTGAATTTATTTATTTCTTCAACGTTATTATGACTGTCTATAACTATGTAGGACCATAGTTGGATTTCATACTATATTTAATGTTACCATAACGGCCACAATATAACTATTGGATAACAGATTGATAAATACTTTTATTGAGATATATTGTAGTTTAGTAAGATTTACGTTGATGAACATTTTCAAATAATTTAATGTTTAATGTGTTGTTTTATACTAAATCAATTTTGGATATCCAAACAATAAAACTGGCCATATTTAGGTAAGTATCAAAACAATATCAAAATGAGGAGGTTTAAATAAATGAAAAGTAAGAAATATTGCATTTGGTTTAAGAGCGAAAAAACACTTTCCATGATAACTATGCTTTTTTAAGGTTTAGACTGTAAATATATTTAAATAAAAAAATATTGTAGCTCTGTACTATTTTAAGAATATATGGTTGTTGGCAAAGATACATAGATCTCCATAACCGATTGTGGTGTATTTATTTATATTCCCTCGGATGTCTGATAAGGGAGGATTTAGCATACATAGTCAGGGTTTGAGTTTCCGTGAAAGAACCGGCCGGATTTGTTTATATCTTTAACTTAGGATCTCTAGAACCACTTAACCGATTGTGATGCTGTTTTTACTATTATACTGGCCCAATATTCAGGCAGGTTTTAGCATTATGTATGTATAATCAGGTGTTTGGGTGTGAGTCCCGGTAAAGAGCCAGCCGATTGTTAGTATACATTTATTGAACCACATAATTACTGTGATGTAATTTTTATTATTCTGTAGAGTATTTAAACAGGCATATTTTAGTATAGTAATTATAATAGTTTTTTTTTGTGTGAGTCCCTGTGAAGTGTCAGCTAGAAATATATGGAACAACTTAACCGATTGCGATGTAGTTTTTCTTAACTGGTAGGATATTAATCCTGGCATCTATTAGGATGATAAATCAGGTGCTTTGGAGTGATTCCCGAAAAAGTTCTAACATGATTTTTTTTGGTTACCTGATATTTATAGTTAATTCTATCCTCTTGATGTGCAGTTATTTATATCTATAGTAATTTCACCCATTAATTATTAAATTTTATATATAAATAAGATTGGACATAGAGTCCCAGGTGAAGTGGTATCCTGACAAGCAATGACGTAATTTGCCAGTTTGCAACAAGGTGTAGTAAATGGGCCCGGTGGTAGCGGAGGCAGAAGATCTAGTAGAAGTTAAAGGCGTGGCGTTGTAGTTTGTCTCCCGGTGATGTTCCGTTAGGCCTGACAGTGAAAAGTGTGGCGTTCACTATATTATGAGGATGATAGAAATATTTTTATTTGAATGATCGTATTTTTAAAACCAACTATATCTTAAACAAAATTGACAATATCCAAGTAGACATGAAGAAAAATAATATATTCTTTGTTCATATGTTATTGGTCTTTAGTTATCCACGTGTTGATAGCTTTTCAATAACAAACAAGAATTATAACATTATAGTAAATTCAGATCTGTTTGTTGGAAGTTTCGTAGATGGTAATGAAAACTAATATATACTCAATCCAAAAATATGCGATTGCAATTTCCGTACTACAGCAAAATGGATCATATATTTATTTAATAAACAAAATATACAACCGCGTCTTACTACCCGTCTGGGTTATACGCATATTAATACTCTTGTGAATTACGGTAAATGAGTTTATTATTATTATTATTATTATTATTATTAGCACCGCGTCTTACTATAAGTTCGGGTTGTACGCACTTACGCTAATGTGTAATGGTAGGGTGATTATGAGATGAAATGGAGGACCTACAGTTTAACGTGAAATCCGAACCACGGTGGAGGCCTGGCATTCCTCACATTCACAGGATGTATTGTCAGAGGTGAAGGGAGGATTTAGTAATCAGTTAAATCTGTGCCGGACCAAGGATTGAACCCCGGACGCCCAACACATAAGTCTGACACCCAGGTCAACCTCTAAATGAGTTTGAATTGAATGTGGATGTATCCATATAAACACCGAGAAAAAGTTCAAAACAATTTAGGAATAAACACCCTCAATAGATTCGACTGAGAGTTATGCCCAAACTTCCCCATCATCGACAAACTGGACTAGAATTGCATGATAATTAAACACATGGAATATGATTATTTTACCAACTAATCGGTTATTTGTATTTATATATTTGTTATTTTATAAAACAGAAGTGTGTATTTATTTAGCCCAAAGGTTGGCTCCAATTGGCTGGTCTGTATTAGCAGACCTTAACCCTAAATATCCATTTTCCCAATCCCATAAATTACAATGCAGTGGGCAAAAGTGTGTTCATAAGTTCAAGGACAGGTTTAATAGCAAGGGGGTGCTAACAATTTACTAGTAAATAATTATCGCCACCCATCCCACCCGTAAAGATGTAGGATTTATTGATGTAGGCCTACATTGATTTCTAGGTAGGGATTTCACGTGAAAAAAGTTATTTTAAAACTGTATATTTTTTTTTAAAACTTCTGCTTAATAATTTTAAAATAGTTATTGGCTCATTAGTATGGCATATAACACTTTAAATATGCGTATTCCTTTTTTCAAGGAAGCAATATATTAATAAGTTTAGATAATTCCGCATTATGTTGTTCCAGAACCAAATAATATGTTTATATATATATATATCTATATATATATATATATGTATGTATAAATATATATTTATATATAATTATATATGCTTATATAATTGTATGTGTACATCTATATATATAATTATAAGTATATACATATACAATTATATATAATTATATATGTATATATATTTATATATGTATAATTATATATGTATATATATATTAGTGCTGCACCGCACCTATTCGGATTTCACGCATGTATGCTATTTACGCTAATTTTTTAATGCTGAGGAAGGATTAATTTACAGGGAGCGTGCCCACATTTGCGTGGAGGGAGAATTGAAAACCATTTAGGAAAAAACTCTCTCAGTGAACCTGACCGGGATTAAACAAGGATCTTTCCGTCATTGTTAGTCTAGTATATTGCGAGATTAGCGTCTTATAACATGTGACCACAGAAGAGGCTGAATCCAGCTATAGGTATATAGTCTTCTTATTAAATGATATTTTTTATATTTGGTTTTGTTTGACCTTTGAGTTAGTGCTTATTGGTTGTTGTTATGAAATGCGTAAAGCGAACAAATCTTGCATCGTGGTTTAATAGGCCACCCTGCCCTGCCTTCACCAAACACACTCTATGTATTGTCCTCTCCAGCCATGCGCTGTTGATAGTGTAGAATGTAGTAATTCAATTGGATGTTACAGGCTAGGCTTTTAGGGTCAAGGAGGTATCAAACAAGAGCATTTTCAAGGAGGGTCGAAATAAAGAGTGGCAATAGGGGAGGGTCTTATATGAAGAAGTGTGAATAGGTCAACGTGTAAAGTAGCTTGGATGCTAAGTTTAATAATTCTGATTTTTTTGGGGGGCCTGTGACAAGGAAGTCAGGTCTTGAATCCTGATTGGGTTTAGTTAGTTGGTATTTATTAAGTGGTTTCTCACGGTCTTTCCATGTAAATTGGTTATATTTCTTCTAACATTCCTCCTTCCTCCTCTTTATTCATTATTGAACGAGTAATAATGCGAGGAGGACTAAGATAGCTGAGTGTTATTTGCACTTGTGGGAAAATGGAAAAAGTTGTCAGACTTGTTTATTCCAGTTTATCATGTCATGGAGGATAAGGTTCAAATCTTCTGTTAAAAAGATTTCACATGAAATACCTCATTATTTTGAAAATAATTGTTTCTCAATCCTTATTCTTGTTAGTATCTGACCATTCTCTCTTTGTCGGTTATTGTTTATTTCTAATACTATCCTTGAAAATTACGTTTTTATAATACTTAATCATAGCCTGTTATTTTATTCTATAAATTAGAAAATTTGGCAGCGTAGTTTTAATATTGACATATTAAAACAAAATAGATTAAAGTGAATATTATGGATAACGTCTCTAAATAAAAATATTTTCACCACTTTGAATGAATTGACGACTGCTATTTAGTTTTCTTGGCGACTGTATATTATTATTAGCATTATTACCACCGCGTCTTACTAACCATTCGTGTTGTATGCACTTACGCTAATGTGTAATGGTAGGATTATTGTGAGATGAATTGGAGGGCATACAGTTTAACGTGGAATCCGAACCACGGTGGAGCCCTGGCATTCCTCACATTCACAAGTTGTGATTAAACACTCGTCTTGTGAGAGGTGAAGGAAGGGTTTGGCAATCAGTGCTTGGGATCGAAGATTGAACCGTGGACCCCCAGCACACAAGTCCGACACTCTACCCCTAGACCGCCAGGTCACCGACGAGTCCCGGAGGGCGAGCCGATTGTTTGTATACATTTATTGAACCACATAATTACTGTGGTGTAATTTTCATTATTCTGTAGAGTATTTAAACAGGCATTTTTTAGTATAATAATTGGGTGTTTTGGTGTGAGTCCCGGTAAAGTGTCAGCCGGACATTTGTATATATCTATGGAACCGCTTAACCGAATGCATTTTTTTCTGTAGAATATTTCTTCAGGCATGTTTTATCATAATATAATCAAGTTTTGTGTTGTGCGTCTCTTTGAAGGACCAGCCGGATATTTGTGAATATCTCTGGAACAACAAACCGATTCAGATGTAGTTTATTATAGTCTGTAGGATATTAACCAGGCAAATTTTATCATGATATACTTGAGTTTTGGGGTTCGAGTTTCTGTTTAAGCTTTGGATGGATGTTGTATGTATGTTATTTAGGATATTTATAACTATATACGCAATTGCAGTGCAGTTTTTCCAATTATGTATTATTTACGTTTTATCTTTATTTAATCAAGGGTTTTGCTGTGAGTCCCTGGAAATGCTGAGAGACCTAGCGATAATGGATTTTGTGGGCCAGCTGGAAGGTGAAATTTCATTCTTCCACGAAGGGGATAATAGTCGAGTTAACTATAGGAGAATATTTATATGTAGGCCCTAACATAATATTACCTATTTCAACCACCTCAACTACTCATCCGGTCTACACGCCTTAAATAATTTTTGTTGGATAGCTATGTAAAAGATACAAATTAAAGAGGATGTATATCAAATTTGCTTGGAGGGAAGTTGGGAAACAATTTAGTAAATAGTCCCTGAATATTTCCGGCCAGGATTAGAACCCTGTTTCATCAATGAAAATGGATCATATGAGAAAATATGTGTCCGCGTGTATACCAATTCAGTAGAATATAAATTATTTAAGGCATTTCCTAGAATATCTAGTTTAATTTGTTATTCTGTTTACTATAAGATATCAAATATTCAATTTTGTGTGTGTTTCGAGGAAATATTACACTGGTCTATAGGCTATTATTTTGGGGCATGGTTTTTGAAGTTCAATCAATAATTTTTCTACTACATTGAGATTACCAACAAATCTCAGACTCACTTCAGTGGTGTAGTTAGCTAACGCATTAGTTTCATGATGAGCTAAATTGACGAGCACGCGGAGATCGAGGTTCAAATTTCGCTCGGGTGAACGGAGGGTGGTTCCCCCTAAATGGTTTTCCACTGTCCCCCCACGCAAATGCTGGTTAACTTCCTCTTAATTCACCCTTACCAATACCTTATTCATCAGAGTAATTAGAAAATAGGCATATTATCACAACGGGTAGTAAGGCACGGTGCTAAAAAAAACCAAACAAAAACACCAACTCGCAACAAGAATGTATATATGCAATTCTTTTAAATACTCTTTCCTTGTCCTTTAAGATTGACTATATGAAGGCTATCTAAGAATTAGTGAAGTTTTCCTGACACTCAAACATATTACTAAATAGTTCGTTCTGTGTGTGCTAGCTGGCCGTGAATGTCTGAGTACAGCGTATAGTAGTTAAATGGCGCTTGTCTAAAAGGAGGGTTGGAACACATTATTCACTGTATCATGTACTGCACTAGCCAAATACTGACAGTTTCTAATGCAGTTAACATTCAATCATCTTCTGAACATTTACGTCTTGCATTAAGCCAACAGATATTACTCCTTCCAAATCAATTTCAAGAACAAATAAATGTATTTTGTTATATGTTAAAATTTCATACGCCACACAAATAATTATTGGTTACCTTTATAATAATAATAATAATAATAATAATAATAAATTCTCTCGAAACCAATAATTTTACAAGAAAACGATTTACAGATTTATTAAACGGTAAGATTGTGGGAAAGTTTAGCTCAAACAATAGCATGTGTCTACTGGACCAAGGTTCCCTGGTTCGATTCCTGACATAGCGGAACTTTTATTTTTAGTGAAATGAGTGTTTCCCCTTTCAAAGTGATGAGCTTGATGGATTTCTAAATTTTAAGATAGTATCAAAGTCGTGTGCTGATTTTATTAGTCGGTTCAGAAAATGCACATTAAATACCTCAAATACATTTTTAACATGAAACCTTGGATGCCACGCTGCTCTCTAAGTGAAATAATTTATTACTTATTGAATAAAATAAGAAAACTAAGGTATAATCATTTATTTTAAATATAACTACCTATATATGGGAACCAAAATAGTTAGTAAAAAAAACTTTCAGCAATATTTCTATGGCTTAATAATATGCTTTGTTTGGCTAGTTTTCATTCTTTACGCATCTTTAATGCATGCATTGTCATAGATCCACTGTGTACTTGGTGCAGGTTTTTTGGATTTCATACCTAGGCTAACCATCCTCTTATCGTTTATGCGGTCCTGCTCCATCGTAATTTGTTGGCAGGTGGCATTAATGAGTAAAAGTACTGAGTGAGAGTAATATAGAAATACTTCGAAAAGTATTGTTTACATATAAATAAAATAATTTTAACTGTAAAAAAAATATGTTTTACATGTTCCTAGTTTTTTTAAGATCCTCCCCAATATTTTTAAAATCCCGTTTATGACAATTTTTGTTAAAATTTTATATATATATATATATAAATTGTTACATTCAAACATTTTTTATTTATAAATATATATATATATTTTATTTATAAATATTTATTTGAAGCACTCACGGTAAAAGACTTTTCAAAAATACCGCACACATTTGGCTTAAAAAAAAAGTAAAACGTAAACTTTCTTTTAATGTCTCAAAAATTCCGTTATTCGTCTTTTTGCTAAATTGTTGCCAATCAATTTCATGTGGGCACGCTATCATTTAGCTCCAACTCAAGCTTTGACTTTATATGACTAGCATTTCATATATTGAGATCTTTTGTAAGACCGAAACAAACATATAACGTGAGGTTTCTATTCTTGGTATGGAACTCAAAAAACTAGTGGTAACTTTGAGTGTAACTTACGTGTAATTATTATTTTTAATTCTATCATAATTTGTATTGTTATATCATTATAGTTTAAAAACCATTTCATACCAAAAACGTTTAATTCTCTTGTAGATTGTATTTTTGTCGTTTATGAGTATTTTAAATTGAGTGATAATAATGACTGAACTAAAGCAAGTAGATTACACGTAACTATGAATAGTTAATAGTAACTTAAAATATTAATTTTCATTCATTCTTAAAATAGTTATTTTGGTGGTAATAATGTAATTATGTTGAAGGACATATATATTTTTTTTATTCCAACTGTTTATATTATTTTAAGTCTAGACATACAATATGAATAAAAATAAAATAATTCGAAGTAATTAAATCTAAAATCTTAGTTTTACATATTTCAATATTTTTATTTAATCAAATACATATTCGATATACTGTAATATGCGTACG